>MU224824.1:1585549-1630460 GCA_018584345.1 Thuja plicata
TAAGAAAGCAAGGCCAAGAAAATTCATGGAAGGTGACATGGTGCTGCTGTGGGATAAGAGACATGAACCTAAAGGAATGCATTCTAAGTTTCAATCCTTGTGGAAAGGTCCATTCCAGATTGTGCAGATGAATCAGAATAATTCTTTCAGACTGGCATATCCTTCCGGAGAGTCCCTACCATATTCCTATAATGGGCAGGATTTGAGGCTATACCAGATGCATAATTGAAGAGAAGGTAACCCCTACGTAGTAGTTAGTTAGGTAGGTGTTCTTTTTGTGTCGTAGTCGGTAGTTTTTTTCTCTTGCTTTGTTTCAAGTTGCCCTGCTCTCCTCTATTCTCCCTGTATGCATTTTCTCATTGTTCTCTTTGGTCTAGACTCCGCAACCCAATGGCTAAGGCACTTGCAAAACTAGAGAAGCTGAATTCTTCATGAACTTTGCAGTACATGATCCCCCAGTCGGAGCCAGCTGTTGTCTGACTTTCAGTCACCCCTTTTTTTTGGCATTATTGGAGTCATATTGTCATGTCAAGTCAGTATGTTCAGTCTGAGTCTAGGTCTAAGTCTTTCTTAGGTAGGCTATCTTTGTCGGGTTTCCCTGTCATTGCCTTTCCTTCTTTTAGCCGGGCGGGTTGTTCTGAGGTCTTTTCATATTTGGGTAGGTTGTAGATCCCAACTTGACAAAGATTTGTGCTCCAATCAATGTTCTTTCTCAGGCAGAGATCGAAGACTGGTATGGATCGATTCTACAGGTCTCAACGATCCTAATGCAACAAACGGAAAGCAAATTGGTTAAGAAATGAGCGAGAACGAGCTCAGCGGGATTTCAAAAATCATCTTCTCTATGGCGGGATTCTACCTAAGAAAGTGATTTTCTGCAAAGGCAGAACTTTACCTTGTGCGGGTTTCGCACCTCTCGGGTGATTTTCCGCAAAGAAGAACTTTGCCTTGTGCAGGTTTCGCACCTCTCGGGTGATTTTCCGCAAAGAAGAATTTTGCCTTGTGCGGGTTTCGCACCTCTCAAGAGATTTTCTATAAAGCTGGGTTATAATAAGGTGGGCCCAATTTATTAAAAAGGAATATCATGTCATTGTTTTAAGAGATCAAATAAAGCATGTGCTTTAAGTTAAGTAGCCTGCGTACTTAAAGATGACGTGCGGAAAGACAGGTAGTGGTTTCTCCATATTGTGGGTTTCGCACCTCTTTTCCCATTTTCCACAATGGAGAAGCTCTTTTCCAATTTTCTGCCCCAAGGAGAAGCTTCAGTCTCATTTTCTGCGAGGAGAAGCTCTTTTCTCATTTTCCGCGAAGAGAAGCTCTTTTCCAATTTTCCACAATGGAGCCGATCATTTTCCGTTTTCTGCCAAAGAAGCTATAATGTCAAATCATTCAAAGAGTAAATGATGTTTCAACTCTGTGGCCCAATGGATTCAGCTCGATAATGCTGGTTGGAGATGAAGAGTTTCAGATTCTATAGTGAGTGTTTGAGTTCTCAGATGTGAAAAGTCTTTTTCTTTGAATTCTGTCTCTTTGTATTCAAAGAAGAGGGAAGGTCATTGGCTCTTAGAAGTCTGATGTATTGTAAACGCTATAAATTTTGTAAAGAATTCAGTAGGAAGGGTCGGAAAACTTGTTAATGAAGCAGAAGTGATTCTATTTACGAAGGCTTTGTCTCATGTTTGTTGCACCGTTTTAGTGAATCATTTGCATTTTGAATAGATAGAACAATTGTATGTGAAGCTGCAGTTTTCTACTGGATTCTATTTCATGTTAGTGGTTGCAGTGAGGGTGATTCCATTTACTTTTCATGTATAATTCTTCTACTATTCATTCAGTAGTTTAGATGCATCTGAATAGAAAGTACAGTTGTATGTGGAACTGTAATTCCTACTTAAATTCCATTTCATGTTAGTAGTTGCAGCATAAGAAATTCCATTTTCTATCTATGTATGATTCTGCTTCTATTCTCCTCAGTAGAATATGCATTTTAGAATAGGTAGATTAGATTTGAATATAGATTAAACCTTATCTTTGCCTGAATTGTTTGTGCCTACAAGCAATTTGGTTAAAACTCATAAGAAGATAATCTGATGATCAAAAGAAACAAATTCATTGAAGATTAAACACAATCAGGGAGCTGTACCTATCAATTCAGAGGGCAGTGATAGAAGACTTAAACTGACCCATTTGTTGGTGACATCCTTTTGTTCTCTCACCTTGGGTGCTAAAAGAGTCAGAGATTACCAATCTTACGGGAGGACAAACTGTTAACCAACATAACCATTTGACACAATGAGCTACAATCTTGTAACAAGCCATTCTAAGGTTCTAGAACATTGAATTGGTCAATCATTTGCTAATAATGAGCTCCAACCTCGTAACAAGCTATTCGAAGGTTCTAGATCGCCAGATCGGTCAACTGTTTGCTCATAATAAGCTAGAATATCATAACAAGCAATTGTGAGCTTCTAGCTCACCGAATCGGTCAACTATTTTCATATAATGAGCTATAATCTCATAAGTAGTCATTCTAAGATTCTAGATTGCCGAATTGGTTAACCGTTTGGCACAATGAGCTACAATCTCGTAACAAGCCATTCTAAGGTTCTAGATCACTGAATCGGTCAACTGTTTGCTAATAATGAGCTATAATCTTGTAACAAGCCATTCTGAGGTTCTAAATCATTGAATCATTCAACCGTTTGCTGATAATGAGCTAGAATATCATAACAAGCAGTTGTGAGTTCCAAATCGCTAAAATGGTCAAATGTTTGCTGACAATGAGCTGTAATCTCATAAAAAGTTATTCTGAGATTCCAGATGATTGAATTGGTCAACCATCTGACACAATGAGCTACAATCTTGTAACAAGCCATTTTAAGGTTCTAGATCACTGAATCAGTCAACAATTTGCTGATAATGAGCTACAATCTTGTAACAAGCCATTCTGAGGTTCTAGCTCACCAAATTGGTCAACTGTTTGGTGATAATGAGCTAGATAATCATCACAAAAAGTTGTGAGCCTCTAGATCACTGAATTTTTCAACCCTTTGTTGATTATTAGCTGTAAACTCATAACAAGTCATTCTAAAATTCTAGATTGCCAAATCGGTCAACCGTTTGACACAATGAGCTACAATCTTGTAACAAGCCATTCTAAGGTTCTAGATCACTGAACTGGTTAACCATTAGCTGATAATGAACTACAATCTCATAACAAGCTGTTCTAAGGTTCTAGAATGCCAAATTGGTCAACCATTTGCTGATAATGAGCTAGAATCTCATAACAAGCAGTTGTGAGCTTCTAGATTGCTGAATCGGTCAACCATTTGCTGACAATGAGCTGTAATCTCATAACAAGTCATTATGAGATTCTAGATTGCCGAATCAGTCAACCATTTGACACAATGAGCTACAATCTTGTAACAAGCCATTCTAAGGTTCTAGATCACTGAATCAGTCAACTATTTGCTCATAATGAGCTGCAATCTTGTAACAAGTCATTCTAAGGTTCTAGATCGACAAATTGGTCAATCGTTTGCTGATAATGAGCTAGAATCTCATAACAAGAAATTGTGAGCTTCCATATCGCTAAATCAGTCAACCATTTGCTGACAATGACCTGTAATCTCATAACAAGTCATTCTAAGATTCTAGATTGCCAAATCGGTCAACTATTTGACACAATGTGCTACAATCTCGTAACAAGCCATTATAAGGTTCTAGATCATTGAATCGGTCAACCGTTTGCTGATAATGGGCTACAATCTTGTAACAAGCTATTCTGAGGTTCAAGATCACTAAATCGGTCAACCATTTGCTACTAATGAGCTAGAATCTCATAACAAGCAGTTGTGAGCTTCCAGATCACCGACTCGGTCAACCGTTTGCTGACAATGAGTTGTAATCTCATAACAAGTCATTCTGAGATTCTAGATTGCCGAATCAGTCAACCTTTTGACACAATGAGCTACAATCTTGTAACAAACCATTCTAAGGTTCTAGATCGCTGAATCGATCAACCATTTGCTGATAATGAGCAACAATCTCGTAACAAGCCATTTTGAGGTTTTAGATCACTGAATCGGTCAACCATTTGCTGATAATGAGCTAGAATCTCATAACAAGCAGTTGTCAGCTTCCAAATCGCCGAATCGATCAACCGTTTGCTGACAATGAGCTATTATCTCATAGCAAGTTATTTTGAGATTCTAGATTGCCGAATCGGTCAACCATTTGACACAATGAGCTACAATCTCATAACAAGTCATTCTAAGGTTCTAGATCGCTGAATTGGTCAACCGTTTGTATATAATGAGCTACAATCTCATAACAAGTCATTCTGAGGTTCTAGATCATTCTAATTTATGTTCAACCTCAAAGACAGTTTTACAAGAAAATTTATCACTTCAAAGATGTTATGGAATGTACATGCAACCTAAAACAAATTCAAAGATATTTTAAAAAGGTAATACTTCTCAGATGACATCTCAATTGACCGGGGCATCAATCAATAGAATTTAACAATGCAAAATGAGAAAACCAGTTGAAAATATAGACTATGAATCAAATCAGGAAGCATGCACATGAAAATATCACTTTGAAGAAGTTCTATTGGTTTATCTGAGGTACTAATTGTAAAATAATAATGAAACTATTACACATGTGAAAGAAAAAGGACATATCTTTATTGATTTTGAAAAAATAGTACATCCAGTTCCATGTTATACTTGTTGATTAAAACCTATCCAAATATGTGAAATTGTATTATATTGTATTCCCTATCTTTACATTTTACATTATGTATATATATGTGTTTGAGTGACTTTCACACCTTTTTAGGGTGAAAAGACACAACTCTTATTACAAATTATTTTGAAAAAACAATAAACTAACTAAAAAATAACTACCTAACTTTCGGATTTGGCTTTAGTCAAAAATCCAAAACACCTCGAGAAAAGCAAATATTTATGCTGGTGATAGGAAATTTGATTTTCCAAAATGGGTCTTTTAAAAATTTTAAAATTCAACCATCTTTATCCTCTGTCGAAATCATCTTTGTAGCAGGTCTAAATTCCAGCATTTTCTGAAGGCTTCAATTAGTTAGTTCTTTTTATTTGTGTCATAAAGCTTCCTTCCTTTGATATATTTTTTTTATGGAGAAACATGTTTCTTAATAATGGATTGGGACTTCTAAATAATAAAAATTTAGGATACCACCACAACAATTTTCTAATAATGAGCTACAATCTTGTTACAAGTCATTCTGAGGTTCTAGATCACCGAATTGGTCAACCATTTGCTGATAATGAGATAGAATCTCAAAACAAGCAGTTGTGAGCTTCCAGATCGTCGAATCAATCAACCGTTTGCTGATAATGAGCTGTAATCTCATAACAAGTCATTCTGAGATTCTACATTGCCGAATCGATCCACTGTTTTCCACAATGAGCTACAATCTCGTAACAAGCCATTCTAAGGTTCTAGATCACTGAATCGGTCAACCATTTGCTGATAATGAGCTACAATCTCGTAACAAGTCATTCTGAGGTTTTAGATCACTGAATCAGTCAACCGTTTGCTGATAATGAGCTAGAATCTCATAACAAGCAGTTGTGAGCTTCCAGATCGCCGAATCGATCAACCGTTTTGTGACAATGAGTTGTAATCTCATAACAAGTCATTCTGAGATTCTAGATTGCCAAATCATTCAACCATTTGACATAATGAGCTACAATCTTATGACAAGCCATTCTAAGGTTCTAGATTGCTGAATCAGTCAACTGTTTGCTGATAATGAGCTACAATCTCGTAATAAGTCATTCTAAGGTTCTAGATCACCGAATCGGTCAACCGTTTGTTGATAATGAGCTAGAATCTCATAACAAGCAGTTGTGAGCATCCAAATCGCTGAATCGGTCAATCGTTTGCTGACAATGAGCTATAATATCATAAAAAGTCATTCTAAGATTCTAGATTGCCGAATCGGTCAACCGTTTGACACAATGAGCTATAATCTCGTAACAAGTCATTCTAAGCTTCTAGATCACTGAATCGGTCAACCATTTGTTGATAATGAGCTACAATCTTGTAACAAGCCATTTTGAGATTTTAGATTGTCGAATCAATCAACTGTTTGCTAATAATGAGCTAGAATCTCATAACAAGTAGTTGTGACCCTCCAGATCGCCGAATTGATCAACCGTTTGCTGACAATGAGCTATAATCTCATAACCAGTCATTTTGAGATTCTAGATTGCCGAATCAGGAAACCATTTGACACAATAAGCTACAATCTCATAACAAGTCATTCTAAGGTTCTAGATCGCTGAATCGGTCAACCATTTGTATATAATGAGCTACAATCTCGTAACAAGTCATTATAAGGTTCTAGATCATCAAATCGGTCAACCATTTGCTGATAATGAGCTAGAATCTCATAACAAGCAGTTGTGAGCTTCTTGATCACTGAATCGGTCAACCATTTACTGACAATGAGCTATAATCTCATAACAAGTCATTCTGGGATTCTAGATTGCCAAATTGGTCAACCATTTGACACAATGAGCTACAATCTCATAACAAGTCATTATGAGGTTCTAGATCATTGAATCGGTCAACCATTTGCTGATAATCAGCTACAGTCTCATCACATGCAATTATGAGCTTCCAGATCGCCGAATCGGTCAACAGTTTGCTGACAATGAGCTGTAATCTCATAGCAAGTCATTCTAAGATTCTAGATTGCTGAATCGGTCAACCATTTAACACAATAAGCTACAATCTTGTAACAAGCCATTCTAAGGTTCTAGATCGATGAATCGGTCAACTGTTTGCTGATAATGAGCTACAATCTTGTAACAAGCCATTCTGAGGTTCTACATCATCAAATCGGTCAACCGTTTGCTGATAATGAGCTAGAATCTCATAACAAGCAGTTGTGAGCTTCCAGATCACCAAATCGATCAACTATTTGCTGACAATGAGCTATAATCTTATAACAAGTCATTCTGAGATTCTAGATTGCCAAATCGGTAAACCATTTGACACAATGAGCTACAATCTCGTATCAAGCCATTCTAAGGTTCTAGATCGCTAAATAAGTCAACCATTTGCTGATAATGAGCTACAATCTTGTTACAAGTTGTTCTAATGTTTTAGATCGTCAAATAGGTCAATCATTTGCTAATAATAAGCTAGAATCTCATAACAAGTAGTTGTGAGCTTCTAGATCACCGAATCAGTCAACCGTTTGCTGATAATGAGCTAGAATCTCATAACAAGCAGTTGTGAGCTTCCAAATCACCAAATCGGTCAATCATTTGCTGACAATGAGCTATAATCTCAAAACAAGTCATTCAAAGATTTTAGATTGTCGAATCGGTCAACCGTTTGACACAATGAGATACAATCTCGTAACAAGCCATTCTAAGGTTCTAAATCACTGAATCGGTCAACCGTTTGCTGATAATGAGCTACAATCTCGTAACAAGCCATTTTGAGCTTCTAGATCACTAAACCGGTCAATCATTTTCTGATAATGAGCTAGAATCTCATAACAAGTAGTTGTGAGCTTCCAGATCGCTAAATCGGTCAATCATTTGCTGACAATGAGCTATAATCTCATAACAAGTCATTCTGAGATTCTAGACTGTCAAATCGGTCAACCGTTTGACACAATGAACTACAATCTCGTAACAAGCCATTCTAAGGTTCTAAATCACTGAATCGGTAAACTGTTTGTTGATAATGAGCTACAATCTTGTAACAAGCCATTTTGAGGTCCTAGATCACTGAATCGGTCAACCATTTGCTAATAATGAGCTAGAATCTCACAACAAGTAGTTGTGAGCTTCCAGATCGCCAAATCGGTCAACCGTTTGCTGACAATGAGAAGTAATCTCATAATAAGTCATTATGAGATTCTAGATTGTTGAATTGGTAAACCGTTTGACATAATGAGCTACAATCTCGTAACAAGCCATTCTAAGGTTCTAGATCGCTGAATCAATCAACCATTTGCTGATAATGAGCTACAATCTTGTAACCATCCGTTCTGAGGTTCTAGATTGCTGAATCAGTCAACCGTTTGCTGATAATGAGCTAGAATCTCATAACAAGCAGTTGTGAGCTTCCATATCACCAAATCGGTCAACCGTTTGCTGACAATGAGCTGTAATCTCATAACAAGTCATTCTAAGATTCTGGATTGCCAAATCAGTCAAGTATTTGACATAATGAGCTACAATCTCGTAACAAGCCATTCTAAGGTTCTAGATCACTGAATCGGTCAACCATTTGCTAATAATAAGCTACAATCTCATAACAAACCATTTTGAGGTTCTAGATCACCGAATCAGTCAATCATTTGCTGATAATGAGCTAGAATCTCATAACAAGTAGTTGTGAGCTTCCAGATCACCGAATCGGTCAACTATTTGCTGATAATGAGCTGTAATCTCATAACAAGTCATTCTGGGAGTCTAGATTGCCGGATCAGTCAACCATTTGACACAATGAGCTACAATCTCGTAACAAGCCATTCTAAGGTTCTAGATCGCTGAATCGGTCACCCATTTGCTGATAATGAGCTGCAATCTCTTAACAAGCCATTCTGAGGTTCTAGATTGCTGAATCGGTCAACCATTTGCTGATAATGAGTTAGAATCTCATAACAAGAAGTTGTGAGCTTCCAGATCACCGAATCGGTCAACTATTTTTTGACAATGAGCTGTAATCTCATTGCAAGTAATTCTAAGATTCTAGATTGCCGAATCAGTCAACCATTTGACACAATAAGCTACAATCTTGTAACAAGCCATTCTAAGCTCCCAGATCACTAAATCAGTCAACCATTTTCTGATAATGAGCTATAATCTTGAAACAAGCCATTCTAAGGTTCTAGATCGCGAAATCGGTCAACTATTTTCTGATAATGAGCTAGAATCTCATAACAAGCAGTTGTGAGCTTCCAGATCGCTGAATCGGTCAACCGTTTGCTAATAATGAGCTGTAATCTCATAGAAATTCATTCTAAGATTCTAGATTGCCAAATTGGTCAGCCGTTTGACATAATGAGCTACAATCTTGTAACAAGCCATTCTAAGGTTTTAGATCACTAAATCAGTCAACCGTCTGCTGATAATGAGTTACAATCTTGTAACAAGTTGTTTTAAGGTTCTAGATCACCGAATCGATCAACCATTTGCTAATAATGAGCTAGAATCTCCTAACAAGCAGTTGTGAGCTTCCAGATTGTTGAATCAGTCAAACATTTACTGACAATGAGCTATAATCTTATAGCAAGTCATTTTGAGATCCTAGATTTCCAAATCGTTCAACCATTTGACACAATGAGCTATAATCTCGTAACAAGCCATTCTAAGGTTCTAGATCCCAAAATCGGTCAACCATTTTCTGATAATGAACTAAAATCTTATAACAAGCCATTCTAAGGTTCTAGATCATCGAATCGGTCAACCGTTTGCTGACAATGAGCTAGAATCTCATAACAAGAAGTTGTGAGCTTCCAGATTGCTGAATTGGTCAACCCTTTGCTAACATGAGCTATAATCTCATAACATGTCATTTTGAGATTCTAGATTGCCGAATCGGTCAACCGTTTGACACAATGAGCTACAATCTCGTAACAAGCCATTCTAAGGTTCTAGATCACTGAATTGGTCAAGCGTTTGTTGATAACGAGCTACAATCTCGTAACAAGCCATTCTAAGGTTCTAGATCACCTAATCGGTCAATCATTTGCTGATAATGAGCTATAACAAGTAGTTGTGAGCTTCCAGATCGCCAAACCAGTCAACCGTTTGCTAACAATGAACTGTAATCTCATAATAAGTTATTCTAAGATTCTAGATTGCTAAATCTGTCAACTATTTGACACAATGAGCTACAATCTCGTAACAAGCCATTCTAAGGTTCTAGATCGCTGAATCAGTCAAATTTTTGCTGATAATGAGCTACAATCTCGTAACAAGCCATTCTAAGGTTCTAGATCACCGAATCAGTCAACCATTTGTTGATAATGAGCTAGAATCTCATAACAAGGAGTTGTGAGCTTCCAGATTACCGAATCGGTCAACCATTTGCTGATAATGAGCTGTAATCTCATAACAAGTCATTCTGAGATTCTAGATTGCCGAATCAATCAACCATTTGACACAATGAGCTACAGTCTTGTAACAAGCCATTCTAAGGTTCTAGATTGTTGTATCAGTCAACCATTTGTTGATAATGAGCTACAATCTTGTAACAAGCCATTCTGAGGTTCTAGGTCACCGAATCGGTCAACTATTTGCTGATAATGAGCTAGAATCTCATAACAAGCATTTGTGAGCTTCCAAATCACTGAATCGGTCATCCATTTGCTGATAATGAGCTGTAATCTCATAACAAGTCATTCTGAGATTCTAGATTTCTGAATCAGTCAACCGTTTGACACAATGAGCTATAATCTCGTAACAAGCCATTCTAAAGTTCTACATCACTGAATCAGTCAAGCATTTGCTAATAATGAGCTACAATCTCGTAACAAGCTGTTATGAGGTTCTAGATCACTAAGTTGGTCAACCGTTTGCTGATAATGAGCTAGAAACTCATAACAAGCAGTTGTTAGCTTCTAGATCGCCGAATTGGTCAACTATTTGCTAACAATGAGTTGTAATCTCATAATAAGTCATTTTGAGATTGTAGATTGCCAAATCGGTCAACCATTTGGAACAATGAGCTACAATCGTATTACAAGCCATTCTAAGGTTCTAGATCATTGAATCGGTCAAACGTTTGTTGATAATGAGCTACAATATCATAACAAGCTATTCTGAGGTTCTAGATCGTTGAATCGGTCAACTGTTTGCTGATAATGAGCTAGAATCTCATAACAAGTAGTTGTGAGCTTCCAGATCACCAAATCAATCAACTGTTTGCTGCCAATGAGCTGTATCTCATAACAAGTCATTCTAAGATTCTAGATTGCTGAATCGGTCAACCGTTTGATACAATGAGCTACAATCTTGTAACAAGCCATTTTAAGGTTCTAGATCGCTGAATCGGTCAACCATTTGTTGATAATGAGCTACAATCTCGTAACAAGCCATTCTGAAGTTCTAGATCACCGAATCAGTCAACCGTTCGCTGATAATGAGCTAAAATCTCATAACAAGTAGTTGTGAGCTTCCAGATCGCCAAATCACTCAACCATTTGCTGACAATGAGCTATAATCTCATAACAAGTCATTCTGAGATTCTAGATTGCTGAACAGGTCAACCATTTGACACAATGAAATATAATCTTGTATCAAGCCATTCTAAGGTTCGAGATCGTTGAATCGATCAACCATTTGCATATAATGAGCTACAATCTCGTAACAAGCCATTATTTGGTTCTAGATTACTGAATCAATCAACCGTTTGCTAATAATGAGCTATAATATCATAACAAGCAGTTGTGAGCTTCTAGATTGCTGAATCGGTCAACCGTTTGCTGACAATAAGTTGTAATCTCATAACAAGTCATTTTGAGATTCTAGATTGCCAAATCAGTCAACCATTTGGCACAATGAGCTACAATCTTGTAACAAGCTATTCTAAGGTTCTAGATAGCTAAATTAGACAATCGTTTGCTAATAATGAGCTACAATGTCATAACAAGCCATTCTGAGGTTCTAGATCACCGAATCGGTCAACTATTTGCTTATAATGAGCTAGAATCTCATAACAAGTAGTTGTGAGCTTCCAGATTGCTAAATCGGTCAACCGTTTATTGACAATAAGTTGTAATCTCATAACAAGTCATTATGAAATTCTAGATTGCCGAATTGGTTAACCATTTGACACAATGAGCTATAATCTTGTAACAAGCCATTCTAAGGTTCTAGATCGCTGGATCAGTCAACCGTTTGCGGCTAATGAGCTATAATCTTGTAACAAGCCATTCTAAGGTTCTAGATCACTGAATCAGTCAATCGTTTGCTGATAATGAGCTAGAATCTCAAAACAAGCAATTGTGAGCTTCCACATCACTGAATCGGTCAATCGTTTGCTGACAATGAGCTATAATCTCATAACATGTCATTCTAAGATTTTAGATTACCAAATGGGTCAACCGTTTGACACAACGAGCTACAATCTTGTAACAAGCCATTCTAATGTTCTAGATCACTGAATCGGTCAACTGTTTGCTGATAATGAGCTATAATCTTGTAACAAGCTATTTTGAGGTTCTAGATCGCCAAATCGGTCAATAATTTTTTGATAATGGGCTAGAATCTCATAACAAGCAGTTGTGAGCTTCCAGATCACCGAATCAGTCAATCGTTTGCTGGCAATGAGCTGTAATCTCATAACAAGTCATTCTAAGGTTCTAGATTGTTGAATCAGTCAACCGTTTGACACAATGAGCTACAATCTCATAACAAGCCATTCTAAGGTTCTAGATCGCTAAATCGATCAACCGTTTGTTGATAATGAGCTACAATCTTGTAACAAGCCATTCTGAGGTTCTAGATTGCCGAATCAGCCAACCATTTTTTGATAATGAGGTAGAATCTCATAACAAGTATTTGTGAGCTTCCAGATCACCGAATCGGTCAACCGTTTGCTGACAATGAGTTGTAATCTCATAACAAGTCATTCCTAGATTCTAGATTGCCAAATCGGTCAACCATTTGACACAATAAGCTACAATCTTGTAACAAGCCATTTTAAAGTTCTAGATTGCTAAATCGATCAACAGTTTACTAATAATGAGCTACAATCTCGTAACAAACTATTTTGAGGTTCTAGATCGCTAAGTCGATCAACCATTTTATGATAATGAACTAGAATCTCATAACAAGTAGTTGTGAGCTTCTAGATCACCAAATCGGTCAACCGTTTGCTGACAATGAGCTATAATCTCATAACAAGTCATTCTGAGATTCTAGATTACCGAATCGGTCATCCCTTTGACACAATTAGCTACAATCTCGTAACAAGCCATTCTAAGGTTCTAGATCGCTGAATCTATCAACCATTTGCTGATAATTAGCTACAATCTCATAACAAGCCATTCTGAGGTTCTAAATTGCTGAATTGGTCAACCATTTGTTGATAATGAGCTAGAATCTCATAACAAATAGTTGTGACCTTCCAGATCGCTGAATCAGTCAACTGTTTGCTGACAATGAGCTATAATCTCATAACAAGTTATTTTGAGATTCTAGATTGCCAAATCGGTCAACCGTTTGACACAATGAGCTACAATCTCATAACAAGCCATTCTAAGGTTCTAGATCACTGAATCGGTCAACTGTTTGCTGATAATGAGCTATAATATCGTAACAAGCCATTCTGATATTTTAGATCACCGAATCGGTCAACCGTTTGCTGATAATGAGCTAGAATCTCATAACAAGCAGTTGTGAGCTTCCAGATTGCCAAATCGGTCAACCATTTGCTGACAAGGAGCTATAATCTCATAACAAGTCATTCTAAGATTCTAGATTGCTGAATAAGTCAACTTTTTGACATAATGAACTACAATCTCGTAACAAGCCATTCTAAGGTTCTAGATCACTGTTTCGGTGAACCATTTGCTGATAATGAGCTACAATCTTATAACAAGTTGTACTGAGGTTCTAGATTGCTAAATCAATCAACCATTTGATGATAATGAGCTAGAATCTTATAACAATCAGTTGTCAACTTGCAGATCGCCCAATCAGTCAACCGTTTATTGAAAATGAGCTGTAATCTCATAACAAGTCATTCTGATATTCTAGATTGCCGAATCGGTCAACCATTTAACACAATGAGCTACAATCTCGTAATAAGCCATTCTAAGGTTCTAGATCACTGAATCGGTCAACCATTTGCTGATAATGAGCTACAATCTCGTAACAAGCCATTTTGAGATTCTAGATCACCAAATCAGTCAACCGTTTCATGATAATGAGCTAGAATCTCATAATAAGTAGTTGTGAGCTTCCAGATCACCGAATTGGTCAACTATTTACTGACAATGAGCTGTAATCTCATTACAAGTTATTTTGATATTCTAGATTACCGAATCGGTCAACCATTTGACACAATGAGCTACAATCTTGTAACAAGCCATTCTAAGGTTCTAGATCACTAAATCAGTCAACCATTTTCTAATAATGAGCTACAAGCTTGTAACAAGTTGTTCTAAGATTCTAGATCGCCGAATCGGTCAACTATTTGCTTATAATTAGCTAGAATCTCATAACAAGCAGATATGAGCTTCCAGATCACTGAATCAGTCAACCGTTTGCTGACAATGAGCTGTAATCTCATAACAACTCATTCTGAGATTCTTGATTGTTGAATCGGTCAACCGTTTGACATAATGAGCTAAAATCTCATAACAAGCCATTCTAAGGTTCTAGATCACTGAATCGGTCAACCATTTGTTGATAATGAGCTACAATCTTGTAATAAGTCATTTTGAGGTTTTAGATCGCCAAATTGGTAAACAATTTGCTGATAATGAGATAGAATCTCATAACAAGCAGTTATGAGCTTCTAGATCGCTGAATCAGTTAACCATTTGCTGATAATGAGCTGTACTCTCATAAAAAGTCATTCTAAGATTCTAGATTGCCAAATCGATCAACCATTTGACACAATGAGCTACAATCTCGTAATAAGCCATTCTAAAGTTCTAGATCGCTGAATTAGTCAACCATTCACTAATAATGAGTTATAATCTCATAACAAGCCATTCTAAGGTTCTAGATCACTGAATCGATAAACCATTTGCTAATAATGAGCTAAAAACTTATAACAAGCAGTTGTGAGCTTCCAGATCGCCGAATCAGTCAACCATTTGCTGACAATGAGTGGTAATATTATAACAAGTCATTCTAAGATTCTAGATTGCCGAATCGGTCAACCGCTCGACATAATGAGCTACAATCTCGTAACAAGTCATTCTAAGGTTCTAGATTGCTGAATCGGTCAACCGTTTGCTGATAATGAGCTACAATCTTGTAACAAGCTATTTTGAGGTTTTAGATCACTGAATCAGTCAACTGTTTGCTGATAATGAGCTATAATCTCATAGCAAGTAGTTGTGAGCTTCCAGATCACCGAATCAGTCAACCGTTTGCTAATAATGAGCAGTAATCCCATAACAAGTCATTCTGAGATTCTAGATTGCCAAATTGGTCAACTGTGTGACACAATAAGCTACAATCTCGTAACAAGCCATTCTAATATTCTAGATCATTGAATCGGTCAACCGTTTGTTGATAATGAGCTATAATCTCGTAATAAGCCCTTTTAAGGTTCTAGATCACCAAATCGGTCAATCATTTACTGATAATGAGCTAGAATATCATAACAAGTACTTGTGAGCTTCCAAATTGCCAAATCGGTCAACCATTTGCTGACAATGAGCTGTAATCTCATAAAAAGTCATCCTGATATTCTAGATTGCCAAATCGGTCAACTGTTTGACACAATGAGCTACAATCTCATAACAAGCCATTGTAAGGTTCTAGATCACTGAATCGGTCAACCGTTTGCTGATTATGAGGTACAATCTCGTAACAAGTCATTCTGAGGTTCTAGAATGCTGAATCGGTTAACCATTTGTTGATAATGAGCTAGAATCTCATAACAAGCAGTTGTGAGCTTCCAGATAGCCGAATCGGTCAACCGTTTGCTGAGAATGAGCTGTAATCTCATAACAATTCATTCTAAGATTCTAGAATGTTGAATCAGTCAACCGTTCAACACAATGAGCTATAATCTCGTAACAAGCCATTCTAAGGTTCTAGATCACTGAATCAAAACAAGCCATTCTAAGCTTCTAGATCGTTGAATCGGTCAACCATTTGCTGATAATGAGCTATAATCTTGTAACAAGCCATTCTGAGGTTCTAAATCACTGAATCGGTCAACCGTTTCCTGATAATGAGCTAAAATCTCATAACAAGCAGTTGTGAGCTTCCAAATCGCCAAATTGGTCCACCATTTGCTGACAATGAGCTGTAATCTTGTAACAAGTCATTCTGAGATTCTAGATTGCCGAATCGGTCAACTATTTGAAACAATGAGGTACAATCTTGTAACAAGCCATTCTAAGGTTCTAGATCATTGAATCAGTCAACCGTTTGCTGATAATGAGCTACAATCTTGTAACAAGCCGTTCTGAGGTTCTAGATCGTTGAATCGATCAACTATTTGTTGAAAATGCGCAAGAATCTCATAACAAGTAGTTGTGAGCTTCCAGATCACCAAATCAGTCGATTGTTTGCTGATAATGAGCTACAATCTCATAACAAGCAATTATGAGGTTCTAGCTCACTGAATCTGTCAACCATTTGCTGATAATGAACTAGAATCTCATAAGAAGTAGTTGTGAGCTTCTAGTTCACTAAATCGGTCAACCGTTTGCTGACAATGAGCTGTAATTGCATAACAAGTCATTTTGGGATTCTATATTGCCGAATCTGTCAACCATTTGACACAATGAGCTACAATCTTGTAACAAGTGATTCTAAGGTTCTAGATCACTGAATTGGTCAACCGTTTGCTGATAATGAGCTACAATCTCATAACAAGTCTTTCTGAGGTTCTAGATCACCAAATCAGTCAACCGTTTGCTGATAATGAGCTAGAATCTCATAACAAGCAGTTGTGAGCTTCTAGATCACCGAATTGGTCAACCGTTTGCTAAAAATGAGTTGTAATCTCATAACAAGTCACTCTGAGATTCTAGATTGCCAAATCGGTCAACCATTTGACACAATGAGATACAATCTCGTAACAAGCTATTCTAAGGTTCTAGATCACTAAATCGGTCAACTATTTGCTGATAATGAGCTACAGTCCCATAACAAGCCATTTTGAGGTTCTAGATCACCGAATCGGTCAACCGTTTGCTGATAATGAGATAGAATCTCATAATAAGTAGTTGTGAGCTTCCAGATCACCGAATCGGTCAACCGTTTGCTGCCAATGAGCTATAATCTCATAACAAGTCATTCTGAGATTCTAGATTGCTGAATCAGTCAACCGTTTGACACAATGAGCTCCAATCTCAAAACAAGCCATTCTAAGGTTCTATATCACTGAATTGGTTAACCGTTTGCTGATAATGAGCTACAATCTTGTAACAAGCCGTTCTGAGGTTCTAGATCACCGAATCGATCAAGTGTTTGCTGATAATGAGCTAGACTCTCATAACAAGCAGTTGGGAGCTTCTAGATCGCTAAATCGGTCAACTGTTTACTGACAATGAGTTGTAATCTCATAACAAGTCATTATGAGATTCTAGATTGTCGAATTCATCAACAGTTTGACACAATGAGCTACAATTTGGTAACAAGACATTCTAAGGTTCTAGATCGCTGAATTTATCAACCGTTTTCTCATAAGGACTGCAATCTTGTAACAAGTCATTCTAAGGTTCTAGATCGCCGAATCGGTCAATCGTTTGCTGATAATGAGCTAGAATCTCATAACAAGCAGTTGTGAGTTTCTAGATCACTGAATCAGTAAACCATTTGCTGACAATGAGCTGTAATCTCACAATAAGTCATTCTAAGATTCTAGATTGTCGAATCAGTCAACCATTTGACACAATGAACTACAATCTCGTAACAAGCCATTCTAAGGTTTTATACTGGTGAATCAGTCAACCATTTTCTTATAATTAGCTACAATCTCATAACAAGCCATTCTGACGTTCTAAATCACCGAATCGGTCAACCGTTTGCTGATAATAAACTAGGATCTCATAAAAAGCAGTTGTGAGCTACCAGATCGCCGAATCGGTCAAGTATTTTCTGACAATGAGGTGTAATCTCATAACAAGTCATTCTGAGATTCTAGATTGTCGAATCGGTCAACCATTTGACACAATGAGCTACAATCTCGTAACAAGCCATTCTAAGGTTCTAGATCATTGAATTAGTCAACTGTTTACTGATAATGAGCTACAATCTCATAAAAAGCCATTCTGAGGTTTTAGATTGCCAAATCGGTCAACTGTTTGCTAATAATGAGCTAGAATCTCATAACAAGTAGTTGTGAGCTTCTGGATCGCCGAATCTATCAACCTTTTGCTTAAAAATGAGTTGTAATCTAATAACAAGTCATTCTAAGATTCTAGATTTCTTAATCGGTCAACCGTTCGACACAATGAGCTACAATCTCATAACAAGCCATTCTAAGGTTCTAGATCGCTGAATCAGTCAACATTTTGCTGATAATGAGCTACAATATTGTAACAAGCTATTCTGAGGTTCTAGATCGCTGAATCGGTCAACTGTTTACTGATAATGAGCTAGAATCTCATAACAAGCAGTTGTGAGCTTCTAGATCATTGAATTGGTCAACCGTTTGCTGACAATGAGCTGTAATCTCATAACAAGTCATTCTGAGATTTTAGATTTTTGAATTGATCAAAGATTCCACACAATGAGCTAGAATCTCATAACAAGCAGTTGTGAGCTTCTAGATCATTGAATCGGTCAACTGTTTGCTGGCAATGAGCTGTAATCTCATAACAAGTCATTCTAAGATTCTAGATTGTCGAATTAGTCAACCGTTTGACACAATGAGTTACAATCTCGTAATAAGCCATTCTAAGGTTCTAGATCGCTAAATCAGTCAACCGTTTGCTGATAATGAGCTACAATCTTATAACAAGCCATTCTGATGTTCTAGATCGTTGAATCAGACAATTGTTTGCTGATAATGAGCTAGAATGTCATAACAAGTAGTTGTGAGCTTCCAGATCGCCAAATCAGTCAAGTGTTTGCTAACAATGAGCTATAATCTCATAATAAGTCATTCTAAAATTCTAGATTGCCGAATCGGTCAACCGTTAGACACAATGAGCTACAATCTCATAACAAGTCATTCTAAGGTTCTAGATCACTTAATCGGTCAACCATTTGCTGATAATAAGCTATAATCTTGTAACAAGTTGTTTTGAGGTTCTAGATCGCCGAATTGGTCAACCATTTCTTGATAATGAGCTAGAATCTCATAACAAGTAGTTGTGAGCTTCTAGATTGCCAAATCGGTCAACTGTTTGCTTACAATGAGCTGTAATCTCATAACAAGTCATTCTGAGATTCTAGATTGCCGAATTGGTCAACCGTTTGACATAATGAGCTATAATCTCTTAACAAGCCATTGTAAGGTTCTAGATCGCTGAATCGGTCAACCGTTTGCTCATAATGAGTTATAATCTTGTAACAAGCCATTCTGAGGTTCTAGATCTCTTAATCTATCAACCTTTTGATGATAATGAGCTAGAATCTCATTACAAGCAGTTGTGAGCTTATAGATCATCGAATCGGTCAATCATTTACTGACAATGAGCTGTAATCTCATAACAAGTCATTTTGAGATTCTAGATTGCTGAATCGGTCAATCGTTTGACACAATGAGCTACAATCTTGTAACAAGCCATTCTAAGGTTCTAGATAGCTAATTCGATCAACTATTTGCTGATAATGAGCTACAATCTTGTAACAAGCCATTCTGAGGTTCTAGATTGCTAAATTGGTCAACCGTTTGTTGATAATGAGCTAGAATCTCATAACAAGTAGTTGTGAGCTTTTAGATCACCGAATCGATCAACTGTTTGCTAATAATGAGATACAATCTTGTAACAAGCAATTGTGAGGTACTAAGTCACTGAATCGGTCAACCGTTTGCTGATAATGAGCTAGAATCTCATAACAAGCAGTTGTGAGCTTAAAGATTATCGAATCAGTCAACTGTTTGCTGACAATGAGTTGTAATATCATAACAAGTCATTCTGAGATTCTAGATTGCCGAATCAGTCAACCATTTAACACAATGAGCTACAATCTCATAACAAGTCATTCTAAGGTTCTAGATCACTAAAAATGTCAACCATTTGCTGATAATGAGCTACAATTTCATAACAAGCCCTTTTGAGGTTCTAGATCGCTAAATCGGTCAACCGTTTGCTGATAATGAACTAGAATCTCATAACAAGGAGTTGTGAGCATCCACATCACTGAATCGGTCAACCATTTGTTGACGATGAGCTGTAATCTCATAACAAGTCATTCTGAGATTTTAGATTGCTGAATCGGTCAACTGTTTGACACAATGAGCTACAATCTTGTAACAAGCCATTCAAAGGTTCTAGATCGCTGAATCAATCAACTGTTTGTTGAATGAGCTACAATCTCACAACAAGCCATTCTAAGGTTCTAGATTGCCAAATCGGTCAATTATTTGTTGATAATGAGCTAGAATCTCATAACAAGCAATTGTGAGTTTCCAGATCATAGAATTGGTCAACTGTTTGCTGACAATGAGCTATAATCTCATAACAGGTCATTTTGAGATTCTAGATTGCCAAATTGGTCAACCGTTTGACACAATGAGCTACAATATTGTAACAAGCTAGTCTAAGGTTCTAGATTGTTGAATTGCTCAACCGTTTGCTGATAATGAGCTACAATCTCACAATAAGTCATTCTGAGGTTCAGATCGCCAAATTGGTTAACCATTTATTGATAATGAGCTAGAATCTTGTAACAAGCAATTGTGAGCTTCCAGATCACAGAATCGGTCAACTATTTGCTGACAATGAGCTATAATCTCATAACAGGTCATTCTGAGATTCTAGATTGCCAAATCGGTCCAATCTTGTAACAGGCCATTCTAAGGCTCTAGATCACTGAATCAGTCAACCATTTGCTGATACTGATCTACAATCTCATAACAAGCCATTCTAAGGTTCTAGATCACCAAATCGGTCAACCGTTTACTGATAATAAGCTTGAATCTCATAACAAGCAGTTGTGAGCTTCTAGATCGCCGAATCGGTCAACCATTTGCTGACAATGAGCTGTAATCTCATAACAAGTCATTTTGAGATTCTAGATTGTTGAATCGGTCAACTGTTTGACATAATGAGCTACAATCTCATAACAAGCCATTCTAAGGTTCTAGATCGCTGAATCGATCAACCATTTGTTGATAATGAGCTACAATCTCATAACAACTTGTTCTGAGGTTCTAGATCACCAAATTGATCAACCATTTGTTGATAATGAGCTAGAATCTCATAACAAGCAGTTGTGAGCTTCCAGATCGTCGAATCGGTCAAACATTTGCTGACAATAAGTTGTAATCTCATAACAAGTCATTCTGAGATTCTAGATTTCTGAATCGGTCAACCGTTTGACACAATGAGCTACAATCTCGTAACAAGCCATTCTAAGGTTCTAGATCACTGAATCGGTCAACCATTTGCTGATAATGAGCTACAATCTTGTAACAAGTCGTTCTGGGGTTCTAGATGACCAAATTGGTCAACCGTTTGCTAATAATGAGCTACAATCTCATAACAAGTAGTTGTGAGCTTCTAGATTGCTAAATCGGTCAACCGTTTGCTGACAATGAGCTGTAATCTCATAACAAGTTATTCTGAGATTCTAAATTGCTGAATCGGTCAACCGTTTGACATAATAAGCTATAATCTTATAACAAGCCATTCTAAGGTTCTAGATCACTGAATTGGTCAACCATTTGCTGATAATTAGCTACAATCTCATAACAAGTTGTTCTGAGGTTTTAGATCACCGAATCGGTCAACCATTTGCTGACAATAAGCTAGAATCTCATAACAAGCAGTTGTGAGCTTTTAGACTACCAAATCGGTCAACCATTTGCTAACAATGAGTTGTAATCTCATAACAAGTCATTCTAAGATTCTAGATTGCCAAATCGGTCAATTGTTTGACAAAATGAGCTATAATCTCATAATAAGCCATTCTAACATTCTACATCGCTGAATCGGTCAATCATTTGCTGATAATGAGCTACAATCTTGTAACAAGCAGTTCTAAGGTTCTAGATCACTGAATTGGTCAACCATTTGCTGATAATAAGCTAGAATCTCATAACAAGCAATTGTGAGCTTCTAGATCATCGAATCAGTCAACCGTTTGCTGACAATGAGCTGTAACCTCATAACAAGTCATTTTGAGATTCTAGATTGCTAAATCGGTCAACCGTTTGACACAATGAGCTACAATCTCGTAACAAGCCATTCTAAGGTTCTAGATCATTGAATCGGTCAACCATTTGCTGATAATGAGCTACAATCTCATAATAAGTCATTCTGAGGTTCTGGATCGCCGAATCGGTCAACCATTTACTGCTAATGAGCTAGAATCTCATAACAAGCAGTTGTGAGCTTCAAGATCACCGAATCGGTCAACTATTTGCTGAAAATGAGCTATAATCTCATAACAACTCATTCTTAGACTCTAGATTGTTGAATCAGTCAACCGTTTGACATAATAAGCTGTAATCTCATAACAAGCCATTCTAAGGTTCTAGACCACTAAATCGGTCAACCATTTGTTGATAATGAGCTACAATCTCGTAACAATCCATTCTGAGATTTTAGATCACTGAATCGGTCAATTGTTTGCAGATAATGAGCTAGAATCTCATAACAAGCAGTTGTGAGCTTCTAGATCGCCGAATCGATCAACCGTTTGCTAACAATGAGTTGTAATCTCATAACAAGTCATTCTGAGATTCTAGATTGCCGAATCGATCAACCATTTGACACAATGAGCTATAATCTAATAACAAGCTATTCTAAGGTTCTAGATCACTGAATCGGTCAACCGTTTGCTAATAATGAGCTACAATCTTGTAACAAGCCCTTCTAAGGTTGTAGATCGCCGAATCGGTCAATCGTTTGCTGATAATAAGCTAGAATCTCATAACAAGCACTTGTGAGCTTCCAGATCACTGAATCAGTCAACCGTTTGCAGATAATGAGCTGTAATCTCATAACAAGTCATTCTGAGATTCTAAATTACTGAATCGGTCAACCGTTTGACACAATAAGCTACAATCTCGTAAAAATCCATTCTATGGTTCTAGATCGCTGAATTGGTCAACCGTTTGCTGATAATGAGCTACAATCTCTTAACAAACCCTTCTGAGGTTCTAGATCACTGAATCGGTAAACCGTTTGCTAATAATGAGCTAGAATCTCATAACAAGCAGTTGTGAGCTTCCAAATCACTGAATCAGTCAATCATTTGTTGACAATGAGCTGTAATCTCATAACAAGTCATTCTGACATTCTAGATTGCTGAATCGGTCAACTGTTTGACACAATGAGCTACAATCTTGTAACAAGCTATTCTAAGGTTCTAGATCACTAAATCGGTCAACTGTTTGCTGATAATGAGCTAGAATCTTGTAACAAGTCATTTTGATGTTCTACATCATTGAATCGGTCAACTATTTGCTGATAATGAGCTAGAATCTCATTACAAGCAGTTGTGAGCTTCCAGATCACCGAATCAGTCAACTATTTATTGACAATGAGTTGTAATCTCATAACAAGTCATTCTGAGATTCTAGATTACCGAATCGGTCAACCGTTTGACACAATGAGCTACAATCTTGTAACAAGCCATTCTAATGTTCTAGATCACTTAATCGGTCAACTATTTGATGATAATAAGCTACAATCTCATAACAAGCCATTTTGAGGTTCTAGATCACCAAATCGGTCAACTCTTTGTTGATAATGAGATAGAATCTCATAACAAGCAGTTGTGAGCTTTCAGATCATCGAATCATTCAACTGTTTGTTAATAATGAGCTGTAATCTCATAACAAGTCATTCTAAGATTCCAGATTGCCGAATCGGTCAACCGTTTGATACAATGAGCTACAATCTCGTAACAAGTCATTCTAAGGTTCTAGATCACTGAATCGCTCAACCGTTTGTTGATAATGAGCTACAATCTTGTAACAAGACATTCTGAGGTTCTAGATTGCTGAATCGGTCAAGTATTTGCTGATAATCAACTAGAATGTCATTACAAGCAGTTGTGAGCTTCCAGATCCCCAAATCGGTCAACTGTTTACTGACAATGAGCTGTAATCTCATAACAAGTCATTCTAAAATTCTACATTTCTTAATCGGTCAACCATTTGACACAATGAGCTACAGTCTCATACCAAGCCATTCTAAGGTTCTAGATCGCTGAATCGGCCAACTGTTTACTGATAATTAGCTACAATCTCATAACAAGCCATTATGAGGTTCTAGATCACTGAATCGGTCAACTGTTTGCTGATAATGAGCTAGAATCTCATAACAAGCAGTTGTGAGCTTCCAGATCACCAAATTGGTCAACCATTTGCTAACAATGAGCTGTAATCTCATAACAAGTCATTCTGAGATTCTAGATTACCGAATCGGTCAACCATTTGACATAATGAGCTACAATCTCGTAAAAAGCCATTCTAAGGTTCTAGATCACTGAATCGGTCAACCATTTGCTGAAAATGAGCTACAATCTTGTAACAAGTCATTCTAAGATTCTAGATCGCCGAATCGGTCAACCATTTCCTGATAATGTGCTAGAATCTCATAACAAGCAGTTGTGAGCTTCCAAATCGCTGAATCGGTCAACCGTTTGCTGACAATGAGTTGTAATCTCATAACAAGTCATTCTAAGACTCTAGATTGCCAAATCAGTCAACTATTTGACAAAATGAGCTACAATCTTGTAACAATCCATTCTAAGGTTCTAGATCACTGAATTGGTCAACCATTTGCTGATAATGAGCTACTATCTTGTAACAAGACATTCTGAGGTTCTAGATTGCCAAATCGGTCAACTATTTGTTGATAATGAGCTAGAATCTCATAATAAGCAGTTGAGAGCTTCCAGATCACCGAATCAATCAACCATTTGTTGACAATGAGAAAAAATCTCATAACAAGTCATTCTGAGATTCTAGATTGTCGAATCAGTCAATCGTTTGACACAATGAGCTACAATCTCATAATAAGCCATTTTAAGGTTCTAGATCACTAAATCCATCAACGGTTTGCTAATAATGAGCTACAATCTCATAACAAGCCATTCTAAGGTTCTAGATCATTGAATTGGTCAACCGTTTGGTGATAATGAGCTAGAATCTCATAACAAGTAGTTGTGAGCTTTCAGATCGCTGAATCGGTCAACTATTTTTGGACAATGAGTTGTAATCTCATAACAAGTCATTCTAAGATTTTATATTGCTGAAGTAGTCAACTGTTTGACACAATGAGCTACAATCTCATAACAAGCCATTCTAAGCTTCTAGATCGCTAAATCGGTCAACCATTTGCTGATAATGAGCTATAATCTCCTAACAATCCCTTCTAAGGTTCTAGCTCACCCAATCGGTCAACCATTTGCTGATAATGAGTTAGAATCTCATAACAAGTAGTTGTCGGCTTCCAGATTTTTGAATCAGTCAACCGTTTGCTGACAATGAGCTGTAATCTCATAACAAGTCATTCTGAGATTCTAGATTGCCGTATCAGTCAACCGTTTAACACAATGAGATACAATCTCGTAACAAGCCATTCTAAGGTTCTAGATCGCTGAATTGGTCAACCGTTTGCTGATAATGAGCTACAATCTTGTAACAAGTCATTTTGAGGTTCTAGATCACTGAATGAGTCAACAGTTTGCTGATAATGAGCTAGAATCTCATAACAAGTAGTTGTGAGCTTCCAGATCCCTAAATCGGTCAACTATTATCTGATAATGAGCTATAATCTCATAACAACTCATTCTAAAATTCTAGATTGCCGAATCGGTCAACCATTTGACACAATGAGCTACAATCTCGTAAGAAGCCATTCTCAGGTTCTAGAATGCTGAATCGGCCAACTATTTACTGATAATTATTTACAATCTCATAACAAGCCGTTCTGAGGTTCTAGATCACCGAATCGGTCAACCATTTGCTGATAATGAGCTAGAATCTCATAACAAGTAGTTGTGAGCTTCCAAATCACCGAATCAGTCAACCGTTTGCTGACAATGAGCTATAATCTCATAACAAGTCATTCTGACATTCTAGATTGCTGAATCGGTCAACCGTTTGACATAATGAGCTACAATCTCGTAATAAGCCATTCTAAGCTTCTAGATCGCTAAATTGGTCAACCATTTGCTGATAATGTGCTACAATCTTGTAACAAGCCATTTTGAGGTTCTAGATCACCGAATTGGTCAACCATTTGCTGATAATGAGCTAGAATCACATAACAAGCAGTTGTGAGCTTCTAGATCACTGAATCGATCAACCGTTTGCTGACAATGAGCTATAATCTCATAACAAGTCATTCTGAGAATCTAGATTGCCAAATCAGTCAACCATTTGACATAATGAGCTACAATCTCATAACAAGCCATTCTAAGGTTCTAGATCACTTAATCAGTCAACCGTTTGCTGATAATGACCTACAATCTCGTAACAAGCCATTCTGAGGTTCTAGATCACCAAATCGGTCAACCGTTTGCTAATAATGAGCTAGAATCTCATTACAACTAATTGTGAGCTTTCAGATCATAGAATCAGTCAATCATTTGCTAATAATGAGCTTTAATCTCATAACAACTCATTCTGAGATTCTACATTGCCGAATCGGTCAACCGTTTGACATGATGAGCTACAATCTCATAACAAGCCATTATAAGGTTCTAGATCTCTGAATCGGTCAAGTATTTTCTGATAATGAGCTACAATCTCGTAACAAGCCATTCTGAGGTTCTAGATCACCAAATCGGTCAACCGTTTGCTAATAATAAGCTATAATCTCATAACAAGCAGTTGTGAGCTTATAGATCGCCGAATCGGTCAACCGTTTGCTGACAATGAGCTGTAATCTCATAACAAGTCATTCTGAGATTCTAGATTGCTGAATCGGTCAACCATTTGACACAATGAGCTACAATCTCGTAACAAGCCATTCTAAGGTTCTAGATCATTGAATCAACCAATCATTTACTGATAATGAGCTACAATCTTGTAACAAGCTGATTTGAGGTTCTAGATCACCCAATCGGTCAACTGTTTATTGATAATGAGCTAGAATCTCATAACAAGCAGTTGTGAGCTTCCAGATCGATGAATCGGTCAACCATTTTCTGACAATGAGTTGTAATCTCATAACAAGTCATTCTAAGATTCTAGATTACTGAATCGGTCAACCGTTTGACACAATGAGCTATAATCTTGTAACAAGCCATTCTAAGGTTCTAGATCACTGAATCGGTCAACCGTTTGCTGATAATGAGCTACAATCTCATAACAAGTCATTCTGAGGTTCTAGATCACTGAATGAGTCAACCATTTACTGGTAATGAGCTAGAATCTCATAACAAGTAGTTGTGAGCTTCTAGATCGCCGAATCGGTCAACCGTTTGCTGAAAATGAGCTATAATCTCATAACAAATCATTCTGAGATTCTAGATTGCCGAGTCTGTCATTTGACACAATGAGCTATAATTTTTTAACAAGCCATTCTAAGGTTCTAGATCACTGGATCGGTCAACCATTTGCTGATAATGAGCTACAACCTCATAAAAAGCCATTATCAGGTTCTAGATTGCCAAATCGGTCAACCGTTTGCTGATAATGAGCTAGAATCTCATAAGAAGCAATTGTGAGCTTCTAGATCGCCGAATCGGTCAACCTTTTGCTGACAATGAGCTATAATCTCATAACAAGTCATTCTGAGATTCTAGATTGCTGAATTGGTCAATCATTTGACACAATGAGCTACAATATTGTAATAAGCCATTCTAAGGTTCTAGATCACTGAATCGGTCAACCGTTTGTTGATAATGAGCTACAATATCGTAATAAGCAATTCTAAGGTTCTAGATCGCCAAATCGGCCAACCATTTACTAATAATGACCTAGAATCTCATAATAAGCAGTTGTGAGCTTCTAGATTGCCGAATTAGTCAACCGTTTGCTGACAATGAGCTGTATTCTCATAACAAGTCATTCTGAGATTCTAGATTGCTGAATCGGTCAACTATTTTATACAATGAGATACAATCTTGTAATAAGTCATTCTAAGGTTCTAGATCACTGAATCAGTCAATCGTTTGCTGATAATGAGCTACAATCTCGTAACAAGCCATTCTAAGGTTCTAGATCATCGAATCAGTCAACTGTTTGCTGATAATGAGCTAGAATCTCATAACAAGTAGTTGTGAGCTTCCAGATCATTGAATTGGTCAACCGTTTCCTGACAATGAGCTATAATCTCATAACAAGTCATTCTAAGATTCTAGATTACTGACTTAGTCAACCGTTTGACACAATGAGCTACAATCTCATAACAAGCCATTCTAAGGTTCTAGATCTTTAAATTGGTCAACTATTTGCTGATAATGAGCTACAATCTTGTAATAATCTATTCTGAGGTTCTAGATTGCCAAATCAGTCAATCATTTGTTGATAATCAGTTATAATCTCATAACAAGTAGTTGTGGGCTTCCAGATAGCCGAATCAGTCAACCATTTGCTGACAATGAGCTGTAAACTCATAACAAGTCATTCTGAGATTCTAAATTGTTGAATCAGTTAACCGTTTGACACAATGAGCTACAATCTCGTAACAAGCCATTCTAAGGTTCTAGATCACTGAATCGGTCAACCGTACAATCTCAAAATAAGCCATTTTGAAGTTCTAGATCGCTGAATCATTCAATCATTTGTTGATAATGAGCTAGAATCTCATAATAAGTGGTTGTGAGCTTCCAGATCACTGAATAGGTCAACTGTTTGCTGACAATGAGCTGTAATCTCATAACAAGTTATTCTGAGATTCTAGATTGCTGAATCGGTCAACTCTTTGACACAATGAGCTACAATTTTGTAACAAGCCATTCTAAGGTTCTAGATCACTGAATCGGTCAACTATTTGTTGATAATGAGTTATAATCTTGTCACAAGCCATTTTTACATTCTAGATTGCCGAATCGGTCAACCATTTGCTGATAATGAGCTAGAATGTCATAATAAGCAGTTGTGAGCTTCTAGATCGCCGAATCGGTCAACCATTTGCTGACAATGAGCTGTAATCTCATAACAAGTCATTCTAAGATTCTACATTGCCAAATTGGTCAATCATTTGACATAATGAGCTACAATCTCGTAACAAGCCATTCTAAGGTTCTAGATCAGTGAATTAGTCAACCATTTGCTGATAATAAGCTAGAATCTCATAACAAGTACTTGTGAGCTTCCAGATCACTGAATTAGTCAACCATTTGCTGATAATGAGCTGTTATCTCATAACAAGTCATTCTGAGATTCTAGATTGTCGAATCGGTCAACCGTTTGACACAATGAGCTACAATCTCGTAACAAGCTATTCTAAGGTTATAAATCACTGAATCGGCCAACTGTTTACTAATAATGAGCTACAATCTTGTAACAAGTCATTCTGAGGTTTTAGATCACCGAATCGGTCAACCGTTTGCTGATAATGAGCTAAAATCTCATAACAAGCAATTGTGAACTTCTAGATTGCTGAATCAGTCAACTGTTTGCTTACAATGAGCCGTAATTTCATAACAACTCATTTTGAGATTCTAGATTGCCGAATCGGTCAACCGTTTGACACAATGAGCTACAATCTCGTAACAAGTCATTCTAAGATTTTAGATCACTGAATTGGTCAACCATTTGCTGATAATGCACTACAATCTCATAACAAGTTGTTTTGAGGTTCTAGATCACCAAATTGGTCAATCATTTACTGATAATGAGCAAGAATCTCATAACAAGCAATTGTGAGCTTCCAAATCACCAATAATGAGCAAGATTCTAGATTGTTGTATCAGTCAACCATTTGACATAATGAGCTACAATCTCATAACAAGCCATTCTAAGGTTCTAGATCACTGAATCGGTCAACAGTTTGCTGATAATGAGCTACAATCTCGTAACAAACCATTCTGAGGTTCTAGATCACCGAATTGGTCATTTGTTTGCTGATAATGAGCTAGAATCTCATAACAACAAATTGTGAGCTTCTAGATCACTGAATCAGTCAACCATTTGCTGACAATAAGCTATAATCTCATAACAACGCATTCTGAGATTCTAGATTTTTGAATTGGTCAACCGTTTGACACAATGAGCTATAATCTTGTAACAAGCCATTCTAAGGTTCTAGATCGCTGAATCGGTCAACTGTTTGGTGATAATGCGCTACAATCTCGTAACAAGCCATTCTGAGGTTCTAGATCACTGAATTAGTCAACCGTTTACTGATAATGAGCTAGAATCTCAGAACAAGCAGTTGTGAGCTTCCAAATTGCCGACTCGGTCAACTATTTGCTGACAGACAGCGGTAATCTCATAACAAGTCATTCTGAGATTCAAGATTGCTAAATTAGATAACCATTTGACATAATGAGCTACAATCTCGTAACAAGCCATTCTAAGGTTCTAGATCGCTGAATCGGTCAACTGTTTGCTGATAATGAGCTACAATCTCGTAATAAGTTGTTATGAGGTTCTAGATCGCCCAATTGGTCAATCATTTATTGGTAATGAGCTAGAATCTCATAATAAGCAGTTGTGAGCTTCTAGATCACCGAATTAGTCAACTGTTTGTTGATAATGAGTTGTAATCTCATAATAAGTCATTCTAAGATTCTAGATTACTGAATCGGTCAACTGTTTGACACAATGAGCTACAATCTCATAACAATCCATTCTAAGGTTCTAGATCGCTGAATCGGTCAACCATTTGTTGATAATGAGCTACAATCTCGTAACAAGTTGTTCTGAGGTTCTAGATCGCTGAATCAGTCAATCATTTGCTGATAATGAGCTAGAATCTCATAACAAGTAGTTGTGAGCTTCCAAATTGCTGAATTGGTCAAACATTTGCTAACAATGAGCTATAATCTCCTTACAAGTCATTCTAAGATTCTAGATTGCCGAATCTATCAACCGTTTGACACAATAAGCTACAATCTTAAAACAAGCCATTCTAAGGTTCTAGATCACTGAATCGGTCAACTGTTTGTTGATAATGACCTACAATCTCGTAACAAGTCATTCTGAGACTCTAAATCATCGAATCGGTGAACTGTTTGCTCATAATGAGCTAGAATCTCATAACAAGTAGTTATGAGCTTCCCGATCACCGAATCGGTCAACTGTTTGCTAACAATGAGTTGTAATCTCATAACAAGTCATTCTAAGATTCTAGATTGCCAAATCGGTCAACTATTTCACACAATGAGCTATAATCTCATAACAAGTCATTCTAAGGTTCTACATCGCTGAATCAGTCAACTATTTGCTGATAATTAGATACAATCTTGTAACAAGCCGTTCTGAGGTTCTAGATCGCCGAATCGGTCAACCGTTTGCTGATAATAAGCTAGAATCTCATAACAAGTAGGTATGAGTTTCTAGATCGCCGAATCGGTCAACCATTTGCTGACAATGAGCTGTAATCTCATAACAAGTCATTCTAAGATTCTAGATTGCCGAATTGGTCAACCGTTTGACACAATGAGCTACAATCTCGTAACAAGCAATTCTAAGGTTCTAGATCATTGAATCGGTCAACTGTTTGCTGATAATGAGCTACAATTTTGTCACAAGCCATTCTAAGGTTCTAGATCGCTGAATCGGTCAACTGTTTGCTGATAATGAGCTAGAATCTCATAACAACCAATTGTGAGCTTCTAGATCACCAAATTGGTCAACTATTTGCTGACAATGAGCTGTAATCTCATAACAACTCATCCTGAGATTCTAGATTGTTGAATCGGTCAACCGTTTGACACAATGAGCTACAATCTTGTAACAAGCCATTCTAAGGTTCTAGATCACTGAATCGGTCAACCATTTGCTAATAATATGCTACAATCTCATAACAAGCCATTCTGAGGTTCTAGATCGCCGAATCGGTCAACCGTTTGCTAATAATGAGCTAGAATCTCATAACAAGCAGTTGTGAGATTCTAGATTGCCGAATCGGTCAACCATTTGCTGATAATCAGCTGTAATCTCATAACAAGTCATTTTGAGATTCTAGATTGCCGAATCGGTCAACCATTTGACACAATGAGCTGTAATCTCGTAACAAGCCATTCTAAGGTTCTAAATTGCTGAATCGGTCAACCGTTTGCTGAGAATGAGCTATAATCTCGTAGCAAGTTGTTCTGAGGTTCTAGATCACCCAATCGGTCAATCATTTGCTGGTAATGAGCTAGAATCTCATAACAAGCAGTTGTGAGCTTCTAGATCACCGAATTAGTCAACCATTTGCTGACAATGAGCTATAATCTCATAACAAGTCATTCTAAGATTTTGGATTACCGAATCGATCAATCATTTGACACAATGAGCTACAATCTTGTAACAATCCATTTTAAGGTTCAAGATCGCTGAATCGGTCAACCGTTTGTTTATAATGAGCTACAATCTCATAACAAGACGTTCTGAGGTTCTAGATCATTAAATCGGTCAACTATTTGCTGATAATGAGCTAGAATCTCATAACAAGCAGTTGTGAGCTTCCAGATCGCCAAATCGGGCAACTATTTGCTAACAATGAGCTATAATCTCATAACAAGTCATTCTAAGATTCTAGATTGCCGAATCGGTCAACCATTTGACACAATGAGCTATAATCTTGTAACAAGTCATTCTAAGGTTCTAGATTGTTGAATCGGTCAACCATTTGTTGATAATGAGCTACAATCTCATAACAAGCCATTCTGAGATTCTAGATTGCCAAATTGGTCAACCATTTTTTGATAATGAGCTAGAATCTCATAACAAGCAGTTGTGATTTTCCAGATAACTGAATCGGTCAACCGTTTGCTGACAATGAACTGTAATCTCATAACAAGTCATTCTAAGATTCTAGATTGTTGAATCAGTCAACTGTTTGACACAATGAGCTATAATCTCATAACAAGCCATTCTAAGGTTCTAGATTGCTGAATTGGTCAACCATTTACTAATAATGAGCTACAATCTTGTAACAAGCCGTTCTGAGGTTCTAGATCGCCGAATTGGTCAACCGTTTTCTAATAATGAGCTAGAATCTCATAATAAGCAGTTGTAAGCTTCCAGATAGCCGAATCGGTCAACTATTTGCTGAACATGAGCTGTAATCTCATAACAAGTCATTCTGAAATTCTAGATTGTTGAATCAGCCAACCGTTTGACACAATGAGATATAATCTCATAACAAGCCATTCTAAGGTTCTAGATCGCTGAATCGATCAAGTGTTTGCTGATAATGAGCGACAATCTTGTAACAAGTCATTCTAAGGTTTTAGGTCACCGAATCGGTCAACCTTTTGTTGATAATGAGCTAGAATCTCATAACAAGTAGTTGTGAGCTTCCAGATCGCCAAATCGGTCAACCGTTTGCTGATAATGAGCTGTAATCTCATAACAAGTCATTCTAAGATTCTAGATTGCTGAATCGGTCAACTGTTTGACACAATGAGCTATAATCTCGTAACAAGCCATTCTAAGGTTCTAGATCACTAAATCGGTCAAGAGTTTGCTGATAATGAGGTACAATCTTGTAATAAGACATTCTGAAGTTCTAGATCACCGAATCGGTCAATCATTTGCTGATAATGAGTTAGAATCTCATAATAAGAAGTTGTGAGCTTCTAGATCACCGAATCAGTCAACTATTTACTGACAATGAGCTGTAATCTCATAACAAATCATCCTAAGATTCTAGATTGTCGAATCGGTCAACCGTTTGACACAATGAGCTACAATCTCATAACAAGCCATTCTAAGGTTCTAGATCACTAAATCAGTCAACCATTTGCTGATAATAAGCTATAATATTGAAATAAGTTGTTCTGAGGTCCTACATCACCAAATCGGTCGACCATTTATTGATAATGAGTTAGAATCTCATAACAAGTAGTTGTGAGCTTCCAAATCATCAAATCAGTCAATCGTTTGCTGACAATGAGCTATAGTCTCATAACAAGTCATTCTGAGATTCTAGATTGCCAGATCAGTCAACCGTTTGACACAATGAGCTACAATCTCGTAACAAGCCATTCTAAGGTTTTACATTGCTGAATCGGTCAACCGTTTGCTGATAATGAGCTAAAATCTCGTAACAAGCCATTTTGAGGTTTTAGATTGCCAAATTAGTCAACCGTTTGCTGATAATGAGCTAAAATCTCATAACAAGCAATTGTTAGCTTCTAGATCACCGAATCAGTCAACTGTTTGCTGACAATGAGCTATAATCTCATAACAAGTCATTCTAAGATTCTAGATTGCTAAATTGGTCAACCGTTTGACACAATGAGCTATAATCTCATAACAAGCCATTCTAAGGTTCTAGATCGCTGAATCGGTCAACCGATTGTTGATAATGAGGTACAATCTCATAACAAGCCATTCTAAGGTTCTAGATTGCCAAATCAGTCAACCGTTTGCTGATAATGAGCTAGAATCTCATAACAAGGAGATGTAAGGTTCCAGATCGCCGAATCGGTCAACCATTTGCTGACAATGAGCTGTAATCTCATAACAAGTCATTCTGAGATTCTAGATTGCTGAATTGGTCAACCATTTGACACAATGAGCTACAATCTTGTAACAAGCCATTCTAAGGTTCTAGATCGCTAAATTAGTCAACCATTTGCTGATAACGAGTTATAATCTTGTAACAAGCCATTTTGAGGTTCTAGATTACTGAATCGGTCAACCATTTACTGATAATGAGCTAGAATCTCATAACAAGCAGTTCTGAGCTTCTAGATCACCAAATCCATCAACCGTTTGCTAATAATGAGATGTAATCTCATAATAAGTCATTCTGAGATTCTAGATTGCCGAATCGGTCAAGTGTTTGACACAATTAGCTACAATCTCATAACAAGTGATTCTAAGGTTCTAGATCGCTGAATCATTCAACTGTTTGCTGATAATGAGCTAGAATCTCATAACAAACAGTTGTGAGCTTCCAGATTGTTGAATTAGTCAATCGTTTGCTGACAATCAGCTGTAATCTGTTGTTGATAATGAGCTACAATCTCATAACAAGCTATTCTGAGGTTCTAGATTGCTGAATCGATCAACTATTTGCTGATAATGAGCTAGAATCTCATAACAAGAAGTTGTGAGCTTCCAAATTGCCAAATCGGTCAACCGTTTGTTGACAATCAACTATAATCTCATAACAAGTCATTATGAGATTCTAGATTTCTGAATCGCTCAACCGTTTGACATAATGAGCTACAATCTTGTAACAAGCCATTCTAAGGTTCTAGATCACTGAATCGGTCAACCGTTTGCTGATAATGAGCTACAATCTTGTAACAAGCCATTCTGAGGTTCTAGATAACCAAATTGGTCAACTATTTGCTGATATTAAGCTAGAATCCATAACAAGCAGTTGTGAGCTTCCATATCACTGAATCGGTCAACCATTTGCTGATAATCAACTATAATCTCATAACAAGTCATTCTAAGATTCTAGATTGCTGAATCAGTCAACCGTTTGGCACAATGAGCTACAATCTCGTAACAGGCCATCCTAAGGTTCTAGATCACTGAATCATTCAATTGTTTGCTAATAATGAGCTACAATCTCATAACAAGTTGTTCTAAGGTTCTAGATCACTGAATCGGTCAGTCGTTTGCTGATAATGAGCTAGAATCTCATGAAAATCAATTGTGAGCTTCCAGATCGCCGAATCGGTCAACTTTTTGCTGACAATGAACTATAATCTCATAACAAGTCATTCTGAGATTCTAGATTGGTAAATCAGTCAACTGTTTGACAAAATGAGCTACAATCTTGTAACAAGCCATTCTATCATTCTAGATCACTGAATCAGTCAACCATTTGCTAATAATGAGCTACAATCTCGTAACAAGCCATTCTGAGGTTCTAGATTGCCGAATAGGTCAACCGTTTGCTAATAATGAGCTAGAATCTCATAACAAGTAGTTGTGAGCTTCTAGATTACCAAATCAGTCAACCATTTGCTGACAATGAGCTATAATCTCATAACAAGTCATTCTGAGATTCTAGATTGCTGAATCAGTCAACCATTTGACACAATGAGCTACAATCTTGTAACAAGCCATTGTAAGGTTCTAGATCACTGAATCGGTCAACCATTTGCTTATAATGAGCTACAATCTCGTAATAAGCCATTCTAAGGTTCTAGATCATTGAAACGGTCAACTATTTGCTAATAATGAGCTATAATCTCATAAGAAGCAGTTGTGAGCTTCCAGATCACCGAATCGGTCAACCGTTTGCTGACAATGAGCTGTAATCTCATATCAAGTAATTTTGAGATTCTAGATTGCCGAATCGGTCAATCAATACACATAATCAGCTACAATCTCATAACAAGCCATTCTAAGGTTCTAGATCGCTAAATCAGTCAACCATTTGTTGATAATGAGCTACAATCTCGTAATAAGTCATTCTGAGGTTCTAGATCGCTGAATCGGTCAACTGTTTGCTGATAATGAGCTAGAATCTCATAACAAGCAGTTGTGAGCTTCGAGATCGCCAAATCGGTCAACCATTTGCTGACAATGAGCTATAATCTCATAATAAGTCATTCTGAGATTCTAGATTGCTGAATTGGTCAACCATTTGACACAATGAGCTACAATCTTGTAACAAGCCATTCTAAGGTTCTAGATCGCTGAATCAGTCAACCATTTGCTGATAATGAGATACAATCTTGTAACAAGTCATTTTGAGGTACTAGATCACTGAATCGGTCAACCGTTTATTGATAATGAGCTGAAATCTCATAACAAGCAATTCTGGGCTTCTAAATCGCCAAATCCATCAACTGTTTGCTAACAATGAGATGTAATCTCATAATAAGTCATTCTGAGATTCTAGATTGCCGAATCGGTCAACCGTTTGACACAATTAGCTACAATCTTGTAACAAGCCATTCTAAGGTTCTAGATCACTGAATCATTCAACCATTTGCTGATAATGAGCTAGATTATCATAACAAGCAGTTGTGAGCTTTCAGATTGTTGAATTGGTCAATCGTTTGCTGATAATCAGCTATAATCTATTGTTGATAATGAGATTCAATCTTGTAGAAAGATATTCTAAGGTTCTAGATCACCGAATCGATCAACTATTTGTTGATAATGAGCTAGAATCTCATAAAAAGTAGTTGTGAGCTTCCAGATTGCCAAATCGGTCAATCGTTTGTTGACAATCAGCTATAATCTCATAACAAGTCATTATCAGATTCTAGATTTCTGAATCGGACAACCGTTTGACATAATGAGCTACAATCTCATAACAAGCCATTCTAAGGTTCTAGATCGCTGAATCAGTCAACCGTTTGCTGATACTGAGCTACAATCTTGTAACAAGCCATTCTGAGGTTCTAGATCACCAAATTTGTCAACTGTTTGCTGATATCTAGCTAGAATCCATAACAAGCAGTTGTGAGCTTCCATATCACCAAATCGGTCAACCGTTTGTTGATAATCAACTATAATCTCATAACAAGTCATTCTAAGATTCTAGATTGCTGAATTGGTCAACCGTTTGGCACAATGAGCTACAATCTCGTAACAGGCCATCCTAAGGTTCTAGATCACTGAGTCATTCAATTGTTTGCTGATAATGAGCTACAATCTCATAACAAGTTGTTCTAAGGTTCTAGATCACTGAATCAGTTAGTCGTTTGCTGATAATGACCTAGAATCTCATGAAAAGCAATTGTGAGCTTCTAGATCGCCGAATCGGTCAACTGTTCGCTGACAATGAATTGTAATCTCATAACAAGTCATTCTGAGATTCTAGATTGGCGAATTGGTCAACCGTTTGACACAATGAGCTACAATCTTGTAACAAGCCATTCTACCATTCTAGATCGCTGAATCAGTCAACCCTTTGCTAATAATGAGCTACAATCTCGTAACAAGCCATTCTGAGGTTCTAAATCGCCGAATAGGTCAACCGTTTGCTGATAATGAGCTATAATCTCATAAGAAGCGGTTGTGAGCTTCCAGATCACCGAATCGGTCAACCGTTTGCTGACAATGAGCTGTAATCTCATATCAATTAATTTTGAGATTCTAGATTGCCGAATCGGTCAACCGTTTGACATAATAAGCTAAAATTTCATAACAATCCATTCTAAGCTTCTAGATCGCTGAATCAGTCAACCATTTGTTGATAATGAGCTATAATCTTGTAATAAGCCATTCTGAGGTTCTAGATCGCCGAATCGGTCAACTATTTGCTGATAATGAGCTAGAATCTCATAACAAGCAGTTGTGAGCTTTGAGATCGCCGAATCAGTCAACCATTTGCTGACAATGAGCTATAATCTCATAACAAGTCATTTTAAGATTCTAGATTGCTGAATCGGTCAACCATTTGACACAATGAGCTACAATCTCATAACAAGCCATTCTAAGGTTCTAGATCACTGAATCAGTCAACTATTTGCTGATAATGAGCTACAATCTCATAACAAGTCATTCTGAGGTTCTAGATCATTGAATTAGTCAACTGTTTGTTGATAATGAGCTAGAATCTCATAACAAGCAGTTGTGAGCTTCCACATCATTCAGTCGGTCAACCGTTTGTTGACAATGAGCTGTAATCTCATAACAAGTCATTCTGAGATTCTAGATTTCCGAATTAGTCAACTGATTGACACAATGAGCTACAATCTTGTAACAAGCCATTCTAAGGTTCTAGATCACTGAATCGGTCAACCGTTTGCTGATAATGAGCTACAATCTTGCAACAAGCCATTCTAAGGTTCTAGATTGCCAAATCGGTCAACTGTTTGCTGATAATGAGCTAGAATCTCATAACAAGCAGTTGTGAGCTTCCAGATCGCCAAATCGGTCAACCATTTGCTGACAATGAGCTATAATCTCATAACAATTCATTCTAAGATTCTAGATTGCCAAATCGGTCAATCGTTTGACACAATGAGCTATAATCTCGTAACAAGCCATTCTAAGGTTCTAGATCATTGAATCAGTCAACCGTTTGTTGATAATGAGCTACAATCTCATAACAAATTGTTCCGATGTTCTAGATCACCAAATTGGTGAACTCTTTGCTGATAATGAGCTACAATCTTATAACAAGTCATTCTAAGGTTCTAGATCGCTGAATCAGTCAACTGTTTGTTGATAATAAGCTACAATCTCATAACAAGCCATTCTAAAGTTCTAGATCACCGAATCTATCAACTATTTGCTGATAATGAGCTACAATCTCGTAACAAGCTGTTCTGAGGTTTGAGATCGTCAAATCGGTCAACCATTTTCTGATAATGAGCTAGAATCTCATAACAAGCCATTGTGACCTTCCAGATCATCAAATCGGTCAACTATTTGCTGATAATGAGTTTTAATGTCATAACAAGTCATTCTGAGATTCTAGATTGCTGAATCGGTCAACTGTTTGCTGATAATGAGCTACCATCTCATAACAAGTCATTTTGACATTCCACATCGTCAAATCGGTCAACCATTTTTTGATAATGAGCTACAATCATATAACAAGTCATTCTGAAGTTCTAGACTAGTGAATCAGTCAACCATTTCTTGATAATGAGCTACAATCTCATAATAAGTCGTTCTAAGGTTCTAGATCACTGAATCGGTCAACCGTTTGCTGATAATTAGCTACAATCTCATAACAATCCATTCTAAAGTTCCAGATCAATGAATCAGTCAACTTCTTGCTGATAAGGAGCTTGAATCTCATAACAAGCTATTGTGAGCTTCCAGATCACCGAATTTGTCAACTGCTTATTGATAATGAGCTGTAATCTCATAACAAGTTGTTCTGAGGTTCCAGATCACTGAGTCAGTCAAGCATTTTTTGATAATGAGCTACAATCTCATAACAAGTCATTCTGAGATTCCAGATCACCGAATCGGTCAACCATTTGTTGATAATGAGCTATAGTCTCATAACAATCCATTGTGAGCTTCCAGATTGCCAAATCAGTCAACCATTTGTTGATAATGAGCTATAATCTCATATCAAGCAGTTGTGAGCATCCAGATCACCAAATTGGTCAACTATTTGTTGATAATGAGCTGCAATCTCATAACAAGTCATTCTGAGGTTCTAGATCGCTGAATCGGTCAACTGTTTGTTGATAATGAGCTAAAATCTCATAACAAGTTGTGCTGATATTCTAGATCACCAAATCGTTCAACCATTTGCTGATAATGAGCTACAATCTCATAACAATTCATTCTGAGGTTCTTGATCACCGAATCGGTCAACTCTTTGCTGATAATGAGCTACAATCTCATAACATGTCATTCTAAGGTTCTAGATCGCTTAATCATTCAACCATTTGCTAAAAAGGAGCTACAATCTCATAACAAGTCATTTTGAAGCTCTAGATTGCCGAATTAGTCAATAGTTTGCTGATAATGAACTACAATCTTGTAACAATTCATTTTAAGGTTTGAGATTGTCAAATCGGTCAACCGTTTGCTAATAATGAGCTAAAATCTCATAACAAGCTATTGTGACCTTTCAGATTGTCAAATCGGTCAACCATTTGCTGACAATGAACTGTAATCTCATAACAAGTCATTCTGAGATTCTAGATCGCCAAATCGTTCAACCATTTGCTGATAATGGGCTAGCATCTCATAACAAGTCATTATGATGTTCCACATCGCCAAATCAGTCAACCATTTGCTGATAAGTAGCTACAATCTTATAACAAGTTATTCTGAGGTTCCAAATCTGTGAATCAGTCAACCATTTGTTGATAATGAGCTACAATCTCATAACAAGCCATTCTAAGGTTCTAGATCACCAAATCGATCAACTGTTTACTGATAATGAGCTACAATCTCATAACAAGTCATTTTGACATTCTAGATCATTGAATCGGTCAACCGTTTGTTTATAATAAGCTAAAATCTTATAACAATCCATTATGAGCTTCCAGATCACCAAATTGGTCAACTACTTATTGATAATGAGTTGCAATCTCATAACAAGTCATTCTGAGGTTCCAGATCACTGAGTCAGTCAACCATTTATTGATAATGAGCTACAATCTCATAATAAGCCTTTCTGAGATTCTAGATCACTGAATCAGTCACCCGTTTGCTGATAATGATCTATAATCTCATAACAAGCTGTTGTGAGCTTCCAGATTGCCAAATCGGTCAACTATTTGCTGATAATGAGCTATAATTTTATAACAAGTAGTTGTGAGCATGTAGATCATTGAATTGGTCAACCATTTGCTGATAATGAGCTGCAATCTCATAACAAGTCATTCTGAGGTTCTAGATCACCGAATCGGTCAACCTTTTGCTGGTAATGAGCTACAATTTCATAACAAGTTGTTTTGGGATTCCAGATCGCCGAATCAATCAACCATTTGCTGATAATGAGCTACAATCGCATAACACTACAACATTTGGGGTCAAATTTTGACGCTAATTTGCGACGACGCTACCATTTGTGTGTATTTTTGTGTTTTTTTTCATGTGCCCCCGATGTTGTGGTAATAGCAACAATACCATCATAATTGTGACACCCTCTTGATTATAAAAATAAAAAGAAAAAGAAAGGCTCATTTGTGATCGAGCTGTCCATGCGAGTAGAAGAGGGCCCTAATGATGAGCTTGGTTTTTCCCGGTAACACAACCACTCAGCTGCTTGCCGAGGATATGTCACCCATGATTCAGAGGATACCATGCTTCTTACCTTTGTTTCTTGTTCATGAGTTTGAGGACACATCCTATTTTACAATTTTTGATTCCCAACTTTTACTATATATGAGGTTTGTTAACTATTTTACAGATAAGATTGTTTGCGTACCCTTTATACATTGACAATTGTTCAAACTATATTTTTCAATTTGAATAACCTCATACACATTTTCATTGATCTTTGTAACAGGTTTTTCAAATTTTGAAGGTGAGAAACCAGTTCTTGGCTTCATTGCAAGGTGAGTAAAAATCTCCAACATGCATCTACTATGAATTTCAGTTCTTTTTTATTTGTTTTGTAATTTATCATTTTCTTTAGCTTGATCTGGAAAACCCCCAAATCTTAAATCTTTGTTGTTGCTGGACATTTTCATTTATTTGTTTTCCATAGGATTAAGAATCGAGATCTCAGTGGTTGCTAAATGTAACCTATGCAAGAACTTGAAGGGTCAAACATATATTCGATTACTGTTCACTAGTTTTGTGTATGTATGCATTTTAGAGGAGGTATTGTTAAATTTTAAAAAATAAGCTTGCAAGTCTTTTATAATGAAATATTTTAAATGGGCTTACCAAGTGAAAGTTGAGGTTTATAAATAAGTATAGAATCCCTAAAATTTTGCAAATCTACAATTATAAGAAACCATTTGATTTTGAGCTATTGTTCTATATTAGGCATCTTTGTATGTATATTATTAATATCAGACCCGTTGTGTCTACATATATACATACATTTGTCTTCATAAAAAGTGAGCACATATATGCATGAGATATAGGCATGAGGACATCTATACATTGCATATATACAGACACGATTACTATACATCTATAAATTATATATAATATAAATAAGGATAGGATTTTTAGCGTAAAAAGATATACATATAGAAATAAATAAAGGGGTTTGGTTTTGTGCTTCACGACCATGGCCTCTACTAGACTTAGAGTAGAAAATACAATGGTTATCAATCATGTGAAGTATTGGAGAGTGGCAGAATCCCCTGACCACGAGTTTTCCTTTTCCTATTTGTGAATAGATTTGGACATGTAAAATAAAGGTTTATGATTGAGTACATTATCCCCAATGCTTTGCAAAGACATGGTTATAAGCAACCTAGATAGAGAGGATTTGATAATAGAAATACCACTCAATAGACATTTATTGAAAGGGGGCCAAGTAGTAATATAAATCAAGCATAGCTTGAAACTGGGTTCATGATGTTACTATGCCACCATAGGGAGATGGGGAAGTCATTGCAGTGGCAATGGATGGAGTTTTTTGGAGATCTTAAAAGCATCCATTGCATTGATTCTGATCTGTTGTAATGTATGCCATAATTCTTTGAAAAAATGATTGGTTCTGAGAGTTCCTCACAATCTTTACATATCCCAAGCACCAATCATACATACAAATTTTAAACATATAGTGATTGTTCATAATCAAAACACATCTTCATCTACAATACATCCTTTGATATTTAAAATATCTACCCAAATACACATTGATGCCATTGGTGCACAACCATTCATTTTCAGCATAGCACAACACTTAATCTTTCTATAACAAATATAGATGTTGGAAATTCAATATATAGATTCCATCAACTTTCTTCATGGGGTAAAAGTACCTCACATAAAGTACCCAATGATTAGATTAATAATCAATGATTTTTTTTTATTCAAACTAGATTTGGGTTTAGTTGGAGTAGCTATCCCCTTGGATGGATTGTTTGCTTATTTTTTGAGATTCATCTATAGAATGGCGGTGTGTGTTTTCTCTTACAAACTCAATTTCTGGTAATAAAAAATATAAATTAGGAGCAAAGAATGAACAATATCAAACAAACTGGGAGCTGTAAAAATCTATGTCCTCATGTCCATGATAACGCAAAATAGGACCTGGAACTTTGGTATATGTTTTGGCTTCATCCAAATGTCCTTAAAAATCTGAATTTTAATTGGAAGAAAAGAGAGTTTAAAAGTTTGCATCATTAAAAATCATTGTGTTCAATGTACATGTCCCTTCCAATACTGATGAGAGAAAGACACTTTAGACTATTTTAACAAATGAAATTAGAATGTTGGTTGTAGTAAATATCCTACTGAAAGGAAGTTTCAATGTCATTCTAGACCCACAATCAATCTTCTTTAGTTTAGAAATGTTTATGAGACTTAACTTATTTTGGTGTGAGATCTATATTTTTCATTACCAATTTTTAATCTTGTTGCAATATACTAGTGGAATTTCACCATTGGTAGTCTTTTGTTTTGTTCACTTATGTAGATCTATAGCTCTTTAATCTTGATCTTGATTTCATTCAGTAGGTTCTACAATTTTAGACTTCAAGGATTTCGTGGATGAATTTGGTTTTTGTGATTACCCATTGTGGGGATAGCCATTTCAAATAGAGGTGTGTGTTAATGTGGGAGATCATGATACCAAATTCTTCCACATGTCAACAAAAATGAATCAGACCCTAGGTGTGTGATCCCTAGAAGTGAGGGTTTAGTGGCTAAGGCCATAGATAAAGGATAGAGCCTTGGAGAGTTGAAAATATGTTATTTCCTAACCCCTAGAAGGACTTTTTCATCCTTTGAAGTCATGAGAGTAAGTGGAGTTATGGGTTTATTTATAAATGGGGAGAATTAGGCCTAGTTTGGGGGTCACAGGAGTATTGGATCTTGGGTATGGTCCAAAGGAGTAAATACTAAATCTTGGGGAGAATTTAAAGATCCCAAAAGGGTATCTGAATCATTTTTTAGTTTCCTTATTTTTTTGGGGAGTATTGGAGAAAAGGACAAAATAGTGACTGGTGTGGGCTACTAGCTTTAAGGGCTAAATGTTAGAGTTGGGTAAGGAAGTGGTTATACAAACTTAATGGGTTGATGGAACATGGTAGATATGCCATAAGGATATTATTTATGGATTTGAAATCAAGGTTGAAGTCTTGAGTGAAGATATGGTGTTTGGGAAGCACTAGGAGCACTTGGGGTAGCCTAGAAGGTGAGTCCTTGAGGGGGCTTTGGAAGTGAGAAGTTGTTAAAAATAGGAGATGGATTGTTATCAAACATGATCAATGAGGTCACCAACCACCACCTCTGCATCACTTTGTAAGTCACTCCCACAACCATACTACTCAAGTTCACTTCCTTGTTTCCTTGTAACACTGCCTTCTAGCACCAACATCATCCTAGGCCACCTAGTGCACCTAGTACCTCCACCATACCAAAACTCCAACCAGACCTCTCACCTTGATCCCAACACCATAGATCATCTTAACATGGTATATTTTCC
>MU224824.1:1746750-1769239 GCA_018584345.1 Thuja plicata
AATGAAGCCATCTCATCATCCATAGCCTCAATCCAGGAACCTGCATCTTCCATGCCCAAAGCCTCTTTCACAGATCTAGGCTCATCAATGTTAGTAATCAAAGCAAAAGCACAATTGGAATCTAACACAAAATAACCAAACCTTTCTAGTTGCTTAATTTCTCTCGTGGATCTCCTCAAGGGCTGAGGTTGAGGTTGTTCTTCCTCTTCTTCTGAACTATCAGAGCTGCTAGAGCTCTCCTCATCATTAGACCCAACATGGTCTCTCTGTTCAGTCTTCTCAGGGGTAGGAGGAAACTGAACAACATCTTTTTCCTTTTCTTTTTCATCTGGTTGCAGCACAACAGGAGAAGATGTTAGCTCTCTGAAAATAACATTTCTACTATGCAACACCTTACTAGTCACAGGATCCCAAAGCTTGTATCCTTTCACACCAACACTGTATCTGATGAAAATACATTTGGCAACTTTATTTTCCAACTCAGATCTTTTCTCCTTTGGAATATGTGCGTAAGCTTCACAACCTAAAACATGAAGATGTCTAATTGAAGGCTTCTTACCAGACCACACCTCCATGGGTGTCTTACCAACAAGAGCTAATGTAGGACATCTATTAACCAGATAGAAAGCAGTGGCCACAGCTTCGGCCAAAAACCTTTGTTCTAAACCAGCTCCACTAAGCATACTCCTAGCCTTCTCCATCAATGTCTTGTTCATTCTCTCTACAACTCCATTTTACTGTGGGGTGTAAGGAGTTGTCTTATGTCTCTCAATTCCTTGTTCTTTACAGAACTATTCAAACTCTATGGAACAAAACTCACCACCATTATTATTTCTCACACACTTGATTCTTTTACTAGTCTGATTCTCCACGAGAGCCTTAAATTCCTTGAAATGACTGAAAACCTGTGTCTTACTTTTTAGGAAATATATCCAAGTCCTTCTACTATAATCATCTATAAAAGATAGAAAATATATAGAACTGGAGATAGAAGGAACTTTTACAGGACCAAATACATCAGAATGAATAAGATCCAAAATACCAGAAGACTTGTCAGAACTGGAGTAGAACTGAACATGATTTTACTTACCATAAACACAGTGTTCACAGAAATCAAATTTGAGATTACAATCATTTAGCCCCTCGATGAGATTTTTAGTTTTCAAGGTCCTACGACCCTTCTCACCAATGTGGCCAAATCTCATATGCCACAACATTGTCTTTTTTGTAGGAATCTTGCCTTCCAAAGTGTTTGCACCCTTAGGTACACTTACTGCACTGCCATCAGAACCCATTGCCACAGTCTTCTTTACTGCTCATTCAGATGGTGGGGATGAAGTGATAGCCATTCTCTTCTTTGAAATAGAAGAACTATTGCACTGAGCAATGCATGCATCAAGCTGAAACAAAGTACCTCTCCTAGTACCTTTAGCGAGCACCATAGAACCTCTCATCATCTTTCATTAATATTTCAAAAAGACAACTTGTACACCTACATCATTCAGCATACTTACAGATAATAGGTTTCATGCCAAACCCAGAATGTGCATAACTCTGTTGATTCCCTTTACTCGTCCATCAGGAAATCTAATAGTGACCCTTTCATGTCCAACTATCTTTAGGTGAGAATCATCACCCAAGTACACCTTTTTCCCAAAACCTTTGTTCTAAACCAGCTCCACTAAGCATACTCCTAGCCTTCTCCATCAATGTCCTATTCATTCTCTCTACAACTCCATTTTGCTGCGGGGTGTAAGGAGTTATCTTATGTCTCTCGATTCCTTGTTCTTTACAGAACTATTCAAACTCTATGGAACAAAACTCACCACCATTATCAGTTCTAACACACTTGATTCTTTTACCAGTCCGATTCTCCATGAGAGCCTTAAATTCCTTGAACTGACTAAAAACCTGTGTCTTACTTTTCAGGAAATATATCCAAGTCCTTCTACTATAATCATCTATAAAAGATACAAAATATATAGAACTGGAGATAGAAGGAACTTTTACAGGACCAAATACATCAGAATGAATAAGATCCAAAATACCAGAAGACTTGTCATAACTGGAGTAGAACTAAACACGATTTTGCTTACCATAAACATAGTGCTCACAAAAATCAAATTTGAGATTACAATCATTTAGCCCCTCGATGAGATTTTTAGTTTTCAAGGTCCTAAGACCCTTCTCACCAATGTGGCCAAATCTCATATGCCACAACATTATCTTTTCTACAGGAAGCTTGCCTTCCAAAGTGTTTGCACCCTTAGGTACACTTACTGCACTGCCATCAGAACCCATTGCCATAGTCTTCTTTACTGCTCATTCAAATGGTGGGGATGAAGTGATAGCCGCTCTCTTCTTTGAAACAGAAGAACTATTTCACTGAGAAATGCATGCATCAAGCTGAAACAAAGTACCTCTCCTAGTACCTTTAGCAAGCACCATATAACCTCTCATCATCTTGCATCCATCTTTCGAAAAGACAACTTGCACACCTACATCATTCAGCATACTTACAGATAATAGGTTTCGTGCCAAACCCAGAATGTGCATAACTCTATTGATTCCCTTTACTCGTCCATTGGGAAATCTGATAGTGACCCTTCCACGTCCAACTATCTTTAGGTGAGAATCATCACCCAAGTACACCTTTCCACCATCAAACTCTTCATATTTTGAGAACCAATTTCGATGAGAGGTCATGCAAAAAGAAGCACCTGAGTCTACTAACCACACATCATCGGATGCATGGACTGCCAAAGTTGTAATAAAAGCATCCCAATCTTCTTGAGATTTTTCAGAAGCTGAATCTGAGCCTTTCTTCTTCTTCTTTGGTTCTTTGCAGTCCCTTCGGAAGTGCCCAGATTTATCACAGTTCCAACATTTCTCCTTGGACTTTCCAGGAGTTTTAGAACTCCCACAAGAATTGGATCTACCCTTCTTTGACTTATTGTCATTCTGCTTTCCTTTGTCATTGGATCTCCCACAAACAGCAAGGGCTTCCTTAGATGAATCCAAAGTCTTTCTTCGCATCTCCTTAGATAGTAGCGAAGACACCACATCATCCATACGGAATGTGACTATAGTACTTCTGAGAGCCATCACAAGATGGTCCCATGAATCTGGCAAGGAACAAAGCAAGGTCATACATCGATCCTCCTCCTCGATCTTGGCACCGGATGATGCCAACTGTGCAATCAATAAATTGAATGCGTTGAGATGATCAATTACAAATCCACCTTCCTCCATTCTTAAAGAATACAACTTCTTTCTCAAGAAAAACTTATTCACTAGAGATTTGGCCTAATACATAGACCCAAGCCGTGTCCACAAAGAATTTGTAGTAGTCTCATCAAGAACATTCAGAAGAACAGCATCTGCTAGACAGAGTCTAATGAGACCCTTAGCCTTTTGATCCTTGATCTCCCAATCTACTTGATATATCACTGCTGGTCTCACAGCAAGTGAAGTAGCCTCCCATAGATCGTGGTCTTCAAGCATGTCTTCCATCTTGAGTTTCCACAACTTGAAATTAGTGCCATTAAATTTCTCCACCTCCATTCTATTGTATGAGGAACCTGCCATCTCAATCTGCAAATAAGATTTAGAATGCTCTACACAAAAAACTCCCACTCAACTTAAGATTAGCTCAAAAAACCCTACCCAACAACTAGGATCAAAATTTGATCAGGCTCTGATACCACTTGAAAGGAAACTCAGGTGCGGAAATAGCTTTCTACACTAATCTCTAAAGGAAAGTATTGTGCAAATTCTTTTAAATCCTTATAATTTCAAATTTGTTAACTACTTTAACAAAGATATTGCAACCATATACCATGCATATAGAAAATAGAGAATGACACAATGATTTACCCTGGGGAAAAACTTTTGGTAAAAAACCCTAGCACTCCAAAACCTGCACAATGTATTATCTTCAACACAACGGTTACAACACACTTGTAATGCAATTTCTTTCAGGAGACAATCGACACACACAGACAAATCCAGTAGCACCAGATTATACCAACAATACACTATTTTCGTATCCTCTCCTATAACCCTAAAAAATGCTTATATCATTGCACTTTCCTTTTTAGGGCAACTCCCAAAGATAGTTGTATTAGGGTGTTACCATTCTCCGAGAAAATAGGAACCCTAAAAAAATTTTCGGGCCGATGCCCCAAACCCCACAGTTGGGATCAAGGATTGGAAGAGTGTACAGTACTCAAATTTATCAGTTGCCACATGTCATTGCATGTCTTCACCTATCATTGAAATCTCCTAGAAATAGCTCTTACATGTCATAGGAATCCGTCATAACCATTTCAGCCATGATCTCCTTACACACAATTCAAGATGCCAACACATCAAGTGGAGTGATACATCAACATGCCAACTAGACATGTACACTCACACTTATTTACATTATTTGCAAGAAAAAAATTTTACAAAACAAATAATAAGAATAGGAATTATCCAAGATTGAGACACCTTATTCCTAACAGCAGCAGCATTGAATTGTTCAATAATGGTTTGGATCAAATAGATGATCAAGGACTTTGGTATTCAGATTGATTATCCTATTTTTATTCACTGTGACAACACTAGTACTATCAATATGTTAAAGAACCATGTGATGTATGCAAAGACAAAACACATTGAGATCAAATACCGCTTCCTACGAGAAAAATTTGTAGACAAAGAAGTAAAGTTGGATTATGTAAGCACTAAAGAACAACTAGCATATATTTTTACAAAGCCTCTATCAAAAGATACTTTTGAGTATCTCAAGGAGAAGTTGGGAGTAATTCCCTTTCCTGAGTCTGATTAGAACTTGTAGCAAGAACATCAGTCCTTGGTGACTGATGAATGGTTGACTAATCTACTTCTGGAGTAGTACCTATGCTTAATGGTGTTTAACACCCTTTGTCATTGATGTCAAAGGGGGAGTACTAGTAAGGGGGAGCATATACTTTGGGGGAGTATATAGAGCAGCAGCAGTGAAGAGGAACCTTTGATGAGGATATTGAGAAGATTGTAAAAACAAGGAAGACGCTTTGAGTTGATGGTATTATATGTTGCCATCAATGTCAAAGGGGGAGATTGTTGGAGATTTTCTTCTGTGCAAATAATTGATTGTATGTTTTCCATTGATGACAACATATAATATACAGCAGGTATCCTATATGTAATTATTAGTATAGATTCTTTAGAGCTATGTGTGTTTATTTCCATGGTGTATACATGTTCTAGTGGCTATGTGCATTCACGCTGAGTCAGATATACAGTTTTAGTTGAGTTATGATTAGTCAATTATGGCAGTTACAGTTTCTAGAGATTATATGTTAAGAGCTGACATAAATACAGTGTTTCTTGAGTTGCACCTATCTTTGGAATATGCGTGTTTGTATTCATGTTTAGTTATGAGTTAAAGATAATTATCCAAAGGTGCTAAACGTGTTTCAACAGAATCGTGATGTTAGAGTTAATTTGGTGAAGTCGACTTTATGAAGCATCGTGTCTATTCAGTTTGAGTTGCACGGTCCTAATTTGTATTGCGTGCTTGGTTGAGCCAACAAGGAAGTTGATGAAGTGTTTCCAAATACCATCGTGACCTTATCCTTGGTGAAGATACATATAGCAGTTCAGATATGTTCACTAAGTGTTGAAAATGAAGTGAAAAAGAAAAGACAAAGAAGAGCAGAAAGTCAGAGAGAATAAGTTGAAGATCTATGTGAAGAAATAGAAGTTGATTGCAATTCATTGGAACTAATCAAGATAGTAGGTCTACTCAAACAGCTCATTTACCAGATATAGTATATATCTATTATATTGAAGGTTGTAGCCTTCACCATCTTAGCAGTGAGCTATTGGACAGTGATTCCTCACCCTTAACAGGGTTATCTATAAAAGACTCCTAATAGGGTATGACCTTTAACCAGGTCTCTGTACTTCTTGCATTGTAAAGATCAACTCCTAATAGGGTTGTAAGATCTTCTAACAGGGATCATTATAAACTAGTGCGGTTATTTGTGGGTGCTAATTCCCACCGGGGTTTTTGCCTATTTGGTTTCCTCATAATCAAATTGTTGAGTACTTTATTGTGTTATCTGAATGTGCATTTACTTTATATCAAATTACATTAAGGAAAGAGAAAAGAATTAAATTGACTAATAACTAATTCACCCCCCCCCCTCTCAGTTATCCTTGGGACTATTCCAAGAATTAGTATCAGAGCCAAGTGCCTTGGAGAGAAAGCCTAACAACTTAAGGTAGATTAGATGGCATACTTTAGAAAATAGAGTCCTAAATTCGATGGAGAAAACTATCTTGACTAGAAGAACAAAATGATAACACATCTTCAGTGTGTTGGATTTGAGATCTATGAGATTGCCACTCAAGAATTTGAAATTCCCACCTTGAAAGATCTTGCAACTGATGACTCTACTATGAAACAAAAGGAAGTGTTCACTAATGATGCAATTGCCAAAGAAGCCCTAATCAGTGCCCTATCTGACACTGAATTTTCTGAGATCAAGAAGATAGACAAAGGATACTCTATTTGGAAATACTTAGAAGACATGTTTGAAGGAGACATCCAAGCAAAGAATGTGCGCAGAAAGACATGGAAGAAAAGATACAACAATTTAGAGATGTTACCTGAAGAAAACATTAGATCTTACAATCAGAGGATAAATGAAGCAGTATCAGGTATAAGAAACAATGGTGGAGAAATATCAGAGGAAAATATAATGGTGGAGAAATATCTGAGGTTCCAGATTGTCGAATCGGTCAACCGTTTGTTGATAATGAGCTAGAATATCATAACAAGCTGTTGTGAGCTTTCAGATCACTGAATTGGTCAACCACTTGCTAAAAATGAGTTGCAATCTCATAACAAGCCATTCTAAGGTTCCAGATCACCGATTTGGTCAGCCATTTGCTGATAATGAACTACAATCTCATAACAAGCCGTTATGAGATTCCAGATCACTGAATCGGTCAACCGTTTGCTCATAATGAGCTATAATCTCATAACAAGTCATTGTGCACTTCCAAATCTCTGAATCTATCAACCATTTGCTGATAATGAGCTATAATCTCATAAAAAGCATTTTTGAGCATCTAGATCACCAAATTGGTCAATCATTTGCTGATAATGAGCTACAATATCATAACAAGTCATTCTGAGGTTCTAGATCGCTGAATCGGTCAACCATTTGCTGATAATGGGCTACAATCTCATAACAAGTTGTTCTGAGATTGCTGATCACCGAATCGGTCAACTATTTACTGATAATGAGCTACAATCTCATAACAATTCATTTTGAGGTTCTAGATCATTGAATCGGTCAACTCTTTGCTGATAATGAGTTACAATCTCATAACAAGCCATTCTAAGGTTCTAGATCATTGAATCGGTCAATCATTTCCTGATAATGAGCTATAATCTTATAACAAGCCATTATGAAGTTCTAGATCGCTGAAAAGGTCAACCGTTTGCTAATAGTGAGCTAAAATCTTGTAAAAAGCCAGTTAGTAACGTACTAATTTAGTATTTTTTTTTAACTACTAAATTAGTACATTAGCTATTCAGTTAATTTACATACATAAATATAGTATGTATTTTCATACCAATAAACATAAATATAGTAACCAATAAAAAAAATGATTGTAAATTTAAACATAAAAGGAGGTCTAATGACATTGAATACGCTGGTTATCGTGCCTATTCTCATTCAAAAAATGATTGTAAATTTTAACATAAAAGGAGGTCTAATGACATTGAATACGCTAGTTATAGCGACTGTTCTCATTCTGAAAACAAGTGGGGCAAGTTTATTTGTTGCAACTTTGAAGATATTACTATTATTACTATTTGGGAGGGATTATTTATGATCATAAATATATATTGCATTCTAGGACCATGGATAGAATGATCTTTACCCGTGCTATTATTTGGTGTTTATTATGGTTTTTTATCAACATTGCCAATTGGTCCGGCTTAGATGTATTACATCCGAGCGATGTTGATTCAAAATAAATTCATCGACAACAGGAAAATTGTTCCTACAAAAAAATTGATCCTTAGCGGTTCATTTGTGGCACAACTTGTGGTCTTCTCATCCATTTATCTTGGCCCTATTTATGCGAGCATTTTGAAACCTAACTTAATGACAATGATGCTTCTTCCTATTTTATTTTTTATTATGTTTCAAAAAACTTTGATTCGGAAATATCCTTTCCTTCAAAATCCAGCAATAGATTTTATTATTGGAGTTTCTTTACAGCTGCTAAATTCGACCCTTTTCGGTAAATCTATCTATACTCAATTTCTCAATATGATGTTATTTAGATATACTGGAAACTTTTTATTTCTGCTGAGTACTGCAGTCGGATGGTTGAGCGGAAAAATTCTTTTCGTCAAAATGATGCAAATTTTTTGTTTACACGTCGAGAATGATGTTTGCTTAAAAATTGATATAAAGGGGCGCAACTTTTCACCTTCAGTTTTCAAATTATTTTCATCGGCTATACTTTTTTAAATTGCTTTGGAAGGAATCCTACTCTCATCTTTACTAAATGGAATGATTCTAGAACGTGCATTAATGGTCCTATATAGGAGCTAGAAGAGGTATCATTAGATTTGTCTGGTAAGAAAAATAAATATGGTGTGAAGACAACTAAGAATAAAAAAAGTAAGTCTAACAAAAAGACTTATATCCCTCCTTCTATCGAGGCTTCTATCAAAAAAAGGATCTGCCCGTTCCTCTGTCTGTTTCTTTTAGAACGTTATTGAGAATTCGATCTTTAAAAGATCTAAAATTGGAAACTAAAAGAGATTTACAATTCTCTCCTTTTCTAATAAAAAGGTGGCCATTAATATTTTTTGGTTCTAATCGCTTTAACCAGCCACCACGATACATAAGTATTGGAAATTATATTCTTCATAACCCTACGAAGAGCCAAGTTGCTAAATATTTCTTCGATGTTTGTCTCAGTGATGGCCATCAAAAAACTTCTTTCACAGCTCCACCAAGTATATCTTTCTTTGCCAAAATGGCCAACTTGGGCGATAAAAGTCTTGATTCAAATTAGGATCACTTTGATGACTGGATAGTTAGAAAATCAGAGAGGAAAACTTATTTAGGCAAAGAGCTTGAAAATAGGGTGAGAGCTCTAGGCAATGGATCTCCTCTTTTAAATGTTCTCAAAAAAAAAATAGATTTTCTCGAACAAAAGAAGGAAAGAACATTTCAGAAGTTCATGATCCTTTACTCAGCGGGCCATTTTGTGGGTCAATGAATCAATTTAAATCACCATGGATGTTACATTCAGATGACTACTTCAAAGAGAAAAAAGAACAAGAAAAGAAGCTGTCAGAATGTAACAACCGACTTGGTCTAGTTTCCTTAATTCACCCAGAAAATAAGGAAAGAATCGTTCAACCATGAATACAAACTATTTCCAAATGGTGGATGGATAAAATTTGTATGTTCTTATTAGACGAACATAACAGAAAAAAAATGGTTGGATGAATCCACTTTGGAAGAATTTAAATCAAGATATGATAAAATCTATCCTAAAAATTGGAATTCATTAGAATATGTCCTAACCACCTTGGTCCCGGCGCCTTTAAATACAAAAATAGAAGAAGGCATTGCTTCTTGCGATAAAAATTATTAACTAATTATTTGTTGCATATTTTTATTGAAACTACCGATCCCAAATGGGAATTGCTTCTTAGTGTTCTTCCTACCGAGGAGGCTTTGCTTTATGAGCGATTCTCTTTTCTTAGTTTGGAAGAATTCTCAAACTCTCTAGTATCTATGGATATTAGTCTATTATAGGTATTAGAGGATATTCTAAAGGATTTGGATTTTATAGAGATTTTAGAAGAGGATCTGCCTTCTAAGAAGAAGAAGAAAGATGAAAAAAAGAGAATACGAATGATCAATATTTTGAGAAATATTTATTTGAAAAAAATTAATTAGATCAAGATTTTCAACATTTTGAGGATTTTCATCAACTTTATGTCATTTATAAAAAATTGATCGAAAAGGAAAAAATCCGTATTAATGATTTTGAACCTTGAATCTGAGATTTTAACAGGTTTATTGTGCCTAAATTGCCTTCCACCCTAATATCTGGAGTTCACGACCCTATGGCTGTCAAAGATGTTTTAGAAACTCGTCCAAAAAGATCTAGACAATTAATCATTGTAAAACCTTTCAATAAGGAAGAAGATAAACAAAAAAAATTTAAAAAAAAGAAAAAAATTGAAAAGAAGAAGACCAAAAAGAAACAAAGACAGAGACAGGACGAAAAAAAGGATTTTTGAAATCTTTAGAAGTTCTTGAACAAGAAGAAACTCCTGAACAAGAAGGAGAAAACAAAGGGGGGGATGAAGAAGAGGATCTTGTATTTAAATACATCTATGTATTTATTTATCCTTATGAAGGGGATTTTCATTGAGATTTAGTGAAAGGAGCTTTACGTTTTCAACGACAAAAAGTTTTAGCGATCAGTCATTGGATACCGAGACCAGAGTCGATTCTTTTTGGAAGACTTAAATCCATGACTCAAAAGCCAGAGGGGATGACTACTGAAAAGTCACCTCACAAAAAATTTCCTAAGAAGGAAGTCAAAGGGAAGAAAAAAACTTCACAATCTTTAAGAAATTACGCCAAATTTTTAGAAAGGCGAGAAAGAATAAAAGAAGAGCGTCGCCAAAAAAAATAGAAAACCTTCGATGGGGAAGTGATTCACTATGTCAGAGCTACTCTCTTGTTCACTCATAGATATCTAAGAAAATGATTATATTTCCCTATATTTATAATACCTAAAAATATTGGTCATACTTTATTATTTCAGGTCCCCAAATGGGAGCAGGATTGGTCCAACTTGGAAAAGGAATCATATCTAAAATGTAACTATGATGGATATGAATTCACAGACCCGGATGTCCCAAAAAAAAATTTTAAAGATTATATTAAAGAGGGTATACAAATCAAGATTGTATATCCTTTTCGCTTGAGACCTTCGTATGAATCTAACTCTATTGGCACTGACCAAAAGACAACTGGTTTCTTAACCATATGGGGGACAGAAATTGAAGTACCTTTCGGTAATCCACCAAAAGTACCTTCTTTTTGGCAACCTATTCATGAATGGACTTGGAATTATACGTCCGGTCAGGCAAAACCTATTATTGATCCTATTATCGAATCTATCCGCCAATTGAGAAAATTGATAAATAGGAACATTCAGAAAGAGGTCAACATAGATACTGGGACACAAAGGAGATTGATTCAAACTAGGCCTACGTCTAATATTCAATTTTCTTTAGGGGTGCTTCAAGATGAACCATTTTCAATCTAGATGGAAAAATATTTAGATCTTCCAGATCCAGATGATTGGACAACCATAATGCATAATCGAATCAACCGAATGAATGAAGAATATCGTATCAATCTAGATATTTATAATAAATTAATAGCTGATTTTAAACAAAGAATGGATCAACCTTCTCCTGACATAAAATCCAGATTGAAAAAAGAGTGGACTCGAATCAAAATTTATCGTTCTCTTTTCCAAAAGAAAAGTATTCGGTTCATTAGGAAAAAATTGCCCTATTTTATGAAAGTTATTCATTTTAGGGTTAAACTAGCACTTATTGATCTCAATATAGGTATGTTAAATAGAATCGAGTCAAATTTGCAATTTTGGATGCAATTGAGTAGAAGTATTGAAGCAATTCAAAAAATATTCAATAGAAATGACCCAATTAGCAAAAACACTGAATCAAAATGCCAAAGAAAAGAAATATCCCAAGCATATGTATTTCACAAAATATGGAAAGAAATACGAAATATGAAGGGATTCTATGCGAAAGATTTATTAGAATCAAAGGCATCATCTCCTTTTATCAAAAAAAATATAAAAGATTTCTTGCATTCTCAAGGAACATTGGATTGCAAGCATCCTGGAGAGTTAACGGTTAACCATTGGAAGCAATGGTTAAAATGGTGTCCTAGCTACAAAATAGCTAGACATAAAAATAAGAGACCAAAAGGTAACCGGTTGGGATGGAGTAAATTTGCATCATTTTTGGGAGAGAAGCACTTTTGCGTCTTTTCTAACATGACTCAAGAACCGGATCAAACGTCACAGATATGAGCTTTTTGCATATCATTATCTGGATGATATGAAAGAATATAATCACGGACCCACAATTAAATATATACCGGAACCAAATTATGAAGATATTACAAATTTTTAGAATTCTGGTTCTTCCAAGAAGAAAAATATTGATTCTTCCAAGAAGAAAAATATTGATTCTTCCAAAAAGAAGAATGTCGATTCTTCCAAAAATAAGAATGTCGATTTTTTCTCGGAAACTAAGAAAAAATATTACAAGAAAAGTTGATATTACAAATTCAAATTCTGGTTGTTCTCACATCTTCGAAAAAGAATCAAAAAATCAAACAAACTTGGTGACATTTTTCCTCCGGATATCATGAGAAGACACATTGAAGAAATGTGGGAATTTTGAGAGATTCAAATACCAAAGGATTTTGATGTTGATGCTTTTTTTATTGAAAGTCTCCGAAAGAAGGAAGAAGGAAGGCTACACAAACTTGCCCATCTTCAAGCAGTTAAGGAAGCAAAGCTAAAATGAAGAGTCAAACGACTACAAACAAGAAGAGACAGAAACCTAAAATTACAGTCGGAAACTTCTCAAGAAGAAGTCGATAGATTCACAAATGAATTCAAACGAGAGGATGATTCAAACAAGATGAAAAGAATGTGTGAATCAAAAGAAAGATTTGCCACGCAAGAGAGAGCTAGACAACTAGAAAAAAGGGCTGCCAAAAAAGATGAGCAGCTCAAAAAGGAAGAAAGGAGACGTAAATTGAAGAAATTAAGTCGGCAAAGAAAATGTTCAAAAAAAAAACAAATGATTTTCTAATTCGAGACTTGAATAGTATTTATCATTCCAAATAGCGCATTGATAAAATCAATATAGAAAATGTAGAAGTCTGAATAGCAATAAAGGATATTATTTTGAAACAAGATGCTCATAAAGCATCAGAAGGTAATAAGAAGGCATGGGACCAAATTAAATCCCAATTGGATGAGAAATATAAAAAAGTAAAAAAACCATCTGAAACCAAACCCAAGCAAGCTAAACCCAATAAACAAGAGATCAAAGATTCCAGAACTGAATATGTGAAAGAAAGGAAACGCTTTCAACAAGAAGCAAGACGCCTTGCAAGGGAGGAAGAGTTGAAAGAGGAGATGAAAATATTAGGAGAAGAACCCGAAAAGGAGGAAAAGGAAAAATTAGCGTATCGAGAAATGGCCAAAAATATTCATAAGTGGAGAATCAAATTCGAGCTTGAAAAACTGCCACTAACTCCTTGGGTTTCCAAGTTAAAAAATGTGGCTCATTTTTTTGATAAAAATAAATTAGGCAACGATGTTGATGTAGCCGACTTACTTTTTCCATATGCAAAAAACGGGGATCTTGACTTGGAATTATTGGAAACTGTATTGTATCTCAAAAGTTGCTTACCGAAAGAAAATGATTTAGTTAGAGTTTTTGCCAAGGCAAGCCGAAGATCTATGGCACTTGTACCGGGGTACTTTAATGACTAATTCTTTGTATATAGGATTGCAAAGCTTTTCTTAAAACTAAAGAAGAAAAGGATTAATTTAAATGTTTTTTATAGATCTCAACCACGAAGAAAAGGAAATCCTATTGAAGATGTAAATGAAAAAATTTCAAGTTCTTTCATTTTCGAAGATGTTTTTCTTCCAAGATGTCATAGAGAATTGAGAATTTTGAATCTTTTGAATTTGGAAAACCATTTGGATCAGAGTGTAAGATTAAATGATAAAGAGATACCAAATGACCAAGGTCTGATGAAAAGAAACGAACATTTGATCGTAGATAAAAGGCAAAAGATAAGACATTTTCTTTGGCCTCGTTATTGATTAGAAGATCTTATTTGTATGAATATATTTTGGTGGAATACCAATAATGGTAGTCGATCTGTTATGTTGAGGGTACGCATGTATCCCAAAATAGATCATTGGGAACAAATTCAAAATAATTTGAATTTTATAAGACACAATTTTATTTCGATAAGGGAGATTTTTCAAAATCTGGTAAATCATACCACAAGTTTCTTAGGTACGAAACATTTGTCAGTTTTTGAATGAAATGAAATTCTAAAGGTTGGGAAAAATGAAGTTCTAAATATTGAACGAAATGAACCTCTAAATGAGGTAAAGCATAAAAAAGAAAACTCTTTTTGTAGCATAAGTTCGTCTCCTTCTGACCGCCCCCCGTCCCTGTACAAGGAGCTTCTTACGATACTTAGAAGAATAATAAGTTCACTTAGAGATTCCATTATGGAATGGATAGGTTCCCTTTTAGCTAAATTGAGAGATTTGATTATCAAATCGATGAGACAACTTTTCTCTCAATTTAGAGATTTTCTTTTTAAATGGATTAGTTGGCTTAGAGATTTTATAATCAAATTGATGAGACAACTTTTCTCTCAATTTAGAGATTTTCTTTTTAAATGGATTAGTTGGCTCAGAGATTTGATTATCAAATCGATGAGACAAATTTTCTCTAAACTTAGACTTCGACTTAAAATATTTATAAATCCCCTTAAAAAGAAACTGAAAAAATTGATAAATCCGCTTATAAATGAAGCGAAAATTAAACTTATCTACTTTAGAAGTTTCCTAAGAAACTTTCTAAATGAAAGCAGATTTAAACTTATCAATTTTCTCAATTTCCTAAGAGATCTTATAAACAGACTATTAGTTAAGCTACAAAAACGTAGACCTTTAAGTCATTGGCATAAAACAAAAAATTTGATTATATATGTTTTTGGATCCTATCTCCAATACATGATAGCTGACGGGTTTGCTAGAATAATTCAATATTTGGACAGCTTTTTTAGATTGCGATGATCTTGTACGTACGTGAATTTCTAGTTGCTTTAGTAAGTTCCTAAAGCAACCAGTCATAGCTATGTAAGCCTATTCCTAATAAATCAACGCCTAAGTAACATGTCCAAACTATAATAAATCCTAGAGAAGCAACAATTGCTGGTTTTTTTCCCTTCCAACCCCTATTTATTCTAGTATGTAAATAAATTGAAAACAAAATCCAAGTTATTAATGCCCAAGTCTCTTTTGGATCCCAGCTCCAATAAGATCCCCATGCTTTGTTGGCCCATACTGCCCCGGAAAGTATACCTATAGTTAAAAGAGAAAATCCTAGACTAATGGCACGATAACTTAATTGGTCTAATTGGTTAGTAAAGAGCCATTTACGATAATTTAAAAATGAAAGGTAAAAAGTATGTTTCAATTCCTTTTTTTCTTGGTCGTGTGAATACAAATTTTTATTGAATAAAAAATAATTATTCACATTAATCTTTTGATTTATTTGGGAAGCAATGAACAACAAAGCTATGGATGATAGGGATTCACATAAAAGAGTTGCATAACTGAGCAATATCTTACTTACATGCATTATTAACCAATGAGATTGTAAGGTGGGTACTAAATTGCAAATTGTTGCATTTTATCCGGAAGACACAAAGTAGCAAAACCATTAGTTAACATAGCACTTGGCACGGTGATTGCACCTAACCACCAAGCATCGTGGCCCTATAGTCCTATAACTATATGAATCATAGAGGAAGTCCATGAAAGGAACATGAATGACTCATACAAATTACTTAACGGTAAATGTCCTAAATAGAGAAAACGAGCAACTAATACTCCTGTTATACAAATACACGTCACTATCATGCCCTTTCCTCCTGAATTACTTAGTTCTTCACTTTTATAAACTAAGTTTCCCCAATGAATAAGAGTGATCACAAAAGTAAGAGAAAAAGAGACATGACCTGATATATGTTCTAGAGTTATAAATATCATAATAAACCCATTTATTTTTTAATATAGGATTCGTTTCGTAAGAGAAAGATAAAATCGATTGATATGTAATCATATTGACATAGATCGAACAATGATAGTAATTTACTATATAGGTACTCCATAAGTACTAGATATATATCTATATGAATATTATATGGAAGGGATGCTAACCCATAGTATCTTATTAACAATAATGCCGCCACTCAGATTCAAACCAAGATGCTCTAGCGTTGCTGCTTAAGAACAGCGTGTCTACCAATTTCACCATGGCGGCTTTTAAGCAAATTGTCAATGACAGCTTATTAACAGAGTATAACGCAATTTGGTAACGTGCCACCCAGGTCGTGGGTTTAGCTTTGAAACTTACGCTAAACAAGATCGTGTAGATTAAAAAAAAGCTATTTCTTTAGTGAATATAATTACACTACTAATTAGGCAGCTATACATAGCATAGTAAGCACTCCAGAGGGCCTATTAAGGTCTTCACAACAGTAAGCATTATTGTTATTCTTAGAATTAATTTCATAGAAATTATGATTGATATTCTTATCACCCATTTTTTTCTTGTTATAACTATAAAAAAATGATAGATTTGGAAAATTCATTCCTTCTATGCCTATATTGTCGATAAGACCAACCTCTTTTGCCTCCTCTGGTTCCAGAAAAATATCTCTTTCGAAGAGACTTTCAATTAGAAAGAGATCTTGCTTTGTCCTTCTTATATAAGTTTCTAAAATATACGTCCGCAATAGGCCCATAAACTTTGCATCGGAGTCGTATTCAATGTGATGACGACGATCATAAGGAGACATATGAGGTTGATGAATCATCATATGACCATTTTCGGTTAATGCTCATTTATTCAACTCCCCTCCATGTACAAGGAAAGCTCCCATTGAAGCATTTATCCCGTAGCCTGTTGTAGATACTTCCCCTGTTATGAATTGCATAACATCAAAAATAGCTACTCCCTGGAGCATTCCTCCACCTCGACAAGAAATAAAAAATATGAAGTCTTTTTTTTATTTTCTTGATTTAAATAAATCATGCTTTTCATTATTTGGTCAGCGGGTTGTTTTTCTAACACTTTACCTAAAAAAGGTATCTTCCGAAAAATACTCTGTAAAATAATTCAACCCAAATTTTGCCTTTCTTTTTTTTTCTTTTTTTTCTTTTTTTTTTTTGAGTTTTGAGGGTTTTTAGGATTTTCTTCTTCCTCTTCTTCCTCTCCCTCTACTTTTACTTTGGGTTTTGTATTTTCCTCCTCCTTGTCCTTATTTACCTCCTTTTTATTTTTATTCTTATTCTGGACAATATTCCTTAGATATGGAACTTTTAGAATATTCGTTAAATTTAAACTCATTTCATTAGCATTCTATATCTCCATTTCATTAATATTTTATATCTTAATGATATAAAATATGCTTATTAATATTATATATTAAAACATGTAAACATTAAAAATAATAATATTTAATATTACACATTATTGCATATTGGATATTTATCATCAATATTTTGTAATATTAAACATCATTGTGTATTGGATATTTATAAAATAAAATATCATTTATTTGAACAAAAATATGTAATATTTTTGTAATTATTACACATCATTGTGTATTGTATATTTATTATATTATAATAAATAAATATTACATATTTGAACAAAACTATTATATATTTAAATATAATTTTATACATATTGTTAATTAAACATTAATATTTTTTTAATAATGTTTAATATTGCATATTTATTTATCTAATATTAATAGATAATTAATATTATACATATTAAACATTAATATTCTTTTGTAAATGAATAAATATTGCATATGTATTCTATTTATTATTAAATTCATTAATATTATACACATTAAACATTAATAATCTTTTATTAATGTTTAATATTGCATATTTATTTTTTCTTTTATTTTTCAAAATTAGGTTTTCTTTCTCTTCTTCGGGGTTTTCTTGTTCCTCTTCTTCCTTTTGTTCTTCTTCTTCGTCCCCCCCATTGTTCGCTCCTTCTTGTTCCTCTTGTTCCTCTTCTTCCTCTTCTTTGGGGTTAATTACTATTCTATATATAATATAGAATATTATATTATTATATTCTATTTAATAATATCTATTTATTAATATCAATTTTTTTTTAATATTAAATTAAAAAAATAGATAATATCTAAAAAAGTATATTCAATCATAATTCAAAAATTCAAAAATTATTTTTTATTATAAAGGAGAAATAATATAATATTCTAAAAGATATAATATAATAGTCTCCAACAAACTATACATCGTATCTATCATAATAGATAGAAAATTAATTCATTAATTAATGATCAAGAATTACTGAAATTTAAACTTCTTATTTTCTGACGATTCTTATTTTCTGACCAAAGTGGTTCGACCTAAGTCTTCTAAATTTTTATGACAACATAGAGGTCGAGTAACCAATTCAAGTACATCTTTTGCATTGACAAACCCATGAATCTAAGCAAAAGTAAATTCAACTGACCATTTAGTACTAATCCCTCTTGCTTCTTCTGAGGTTGGAGATCATTGAATCGGTCAACCATTTGCTGATAATGAGCTATAATCTCATAACAACCCATTATGAGCTTCCAAATCGCCGAATCGGTCAACCGTTTGCTGACAATGAGCTGTAATCTCATAACAAGTCATTCTGAGATTCTAGATTGTTGAATCAGTCAACCGTTTGCTAATAATGAGCTACAATCTCATAACAAGTTGTTCTGACATTCCACATCGCCAAATTGGTCAATTTTTTGCTGATAATGAGCTACAATCTTATATAAAGTCATTCTTAGGTTCCAGATCGGTGAATCGGTCAACCGTTTGTTGATAATGTGCTACAATCTCATAACAGGTCATTCTAAGTTTTTAGATCGCTGAATCGGTAAACCATTTGCTGATAATGAGCTACAATTTCATAACAAGTCATTCTGAGGTTCCAGATCGTCGAATCGGTCAACTGTTTGCTGATAATGAGCTAGAATCTCATAACAATCCATTGTGAGCTTCCAGATCACCAAATTGGTCAACCACTTGCTGATAATGAGCTACAATCTCATAACAAGCCGTTCTGAGGTTCTAGATCACCGAGTTGGTCAACCATTTGTTGATAATGAGCTACAATCTCATAATAAGTCATTGTAAGCTTCCAGAAAGCTGAATCGGTTAACCATTTGCTGATAATGAGCTATAATCTCATAACACGCAGTTGTGAGCATCTAGATCACCGAATTGGTCAACTATTTACTGATAATGAGCTGCAATCTCATAACAAGTCATTCTGAGGTTCTAGAGCACTGAATCAGTCAACTATTTGCTGATAATGAGCTACAATCTCATAACAAGTTGTTCTAAGATTCCAGATCGCCAAATCGGTCAACCATTTGTTGATAATGAGCTACAATCTCATAACAAGCCATTCTGAGGTTCTAGATCACCGAATCGGTCAACTCTTTGCTGATAATGAGCTACAATCTCATTACAAGTCGTTCTAACATTCTAGATCGCTAAATCGGTCAACCATTTGCTAATAATGAGCTAGAATCTCATTACAAGTCATTCTGAAGTTTCAGATCACTGAATCGATCAACCATTTGCTGATAATGAGCTACAATCTTGTAACAAGTTGTTATGAGGTTCAAGATCATCAAATCGGTTAACTGTTTGCTTATAATGAGCTAGAATCTCATAACAAGCCATTGTAAGCTTCCAGATCACCGAATCGGTCAATCGTTTGCTGACAATGAGCTATAATCTCATAACAAGTCATTTTAAGATTCTAGACCGCCGAATTGGTCAACCATTTGCTAATAATGAGCTACCATCTCATAACAAGTTGTTCTGAGGTTCCACATCGCTGAATCGGTCAACTATTTTCTAATAATGAGCTACAATCTTATAACAAGCCGTTCTGAGGTTCCAGATTGGTGAATGAGTCAATCGTTTGTTGATAATGAGCTACAATCTCGTAACAAGCCATTCTAAGGTTCTAGATCACCGAATCGGTAAATTGTTTGCTGATAATGAGCTAAATCTCATAACAAGCCATTCTGAGGTTCCAGATCATCAAATCGGTCAACCGTTTGCTGATAATGAGCTAGAATCTTATAACAAGCCATTGTGAGCTTCTAGATCACTGATAATGAGCTGCAATCTCATAACAAGTCATTCTAAGGTTCTAGATCACCGAATCAGTCAACCGTTTGCTGATAATGAGTTGCAATCTCATAACAAGGTGTTCTAAGATTCCAGATTGCCAAATCGGTTAATCATTTGCTGATAATAAGCTACAATCTCATAATAAGTTGTTCTGAGGTTCTAGATCACCAAATTGGTCAACTCTTTGCTAATAATTAGCTACAATATCATAACAAGCCATTCTAAAGTTCTAGATCGCTGAATCCGTCAACTGTTTGTTGATAATGAGCTACAATCTTATAACAAGCCGTTCTGAAGTTCTAGATCACCGAATTGGTCAACTATTTGTTGATAATGAGCTACAATCTAATAACAAGTCGTTCTAACATTTGAGATCATCAAATTGGTCAACCGTTTGTTGATAATAAGCTAGAATCTCATAACAAGCCATTGTGAGCTTCCAGATCACCGAATCGGTCAACCATTTGCTGACAATGAGCTGTAATCTCATAACAAGTGATTCTGAGATTCTAGATCGCCGAATCAGTCAACCATTTGTTGATAATGAGCTACCATCTCATAACAAGTAATTCTGAGGTTCCACAGCATCGACTTAATCAATAGTTTGCTGATAATGAGCTACAATCTTATAACAAGCCATTCTGAGGTTCCAGCTCGCCAAATCGGTCAACCATTTGCTAATAATGAGCTACAATCTCATTACAAGTCATTTTGAGGTTCCAGATCATCGAATCGGTCAACCATTTCCTGATAATGAGCTAGAATCTCACAACAAGCCATTGTGAGCTTCCAGATCACTGAATTGGTCAACCACTTGCTGATAATGAGTTGCAATCTCATAACAAGTCATTCTGAGGTTCTAGATCACTGAGTTGGTCAACCATTTGCTGATAATGAGCTACAATCTTATAACAAGCCATTCTAAGATTCTAGATCACCGAATCAGTTAACCATTTGTTGATAATGAGCTATAATCTCATAACAAGCCATTGTGAGCTTCCAGATCGCCAAATCGGTCAACCGTTTGTTGATAATGAGCTATAATCTCATAACAAGCAATTGTGAGTGTCTAGATCACTAAATTGGCTGACCATTTGCTGGTAATGAGAAACAATCTCATAAGAAGTCATTCTGAGGTTCTAGATCGCCGAATCAGTCAACCGTTTGCTGATAATGAGCTACAATCTCATAATAAGCTCTTATGAGATTTGATATCACCGAATCGATCAACCATTTGCTGATAATGAGCGACAATCTCATAACAAGTCATTATGAGGTTCTAGATCACTGAATCAGCCAACTCTTTGCTGATAATGAGCTACAATATAATAACAAGTTGTTCTAAGGTTCTAGATCGCTGAATCGGTCAACCATTTGCTGATAATGAGCTACAATCTCATAACAAGTCATTCTGAAGTTCTAGATCGCCGAATCGGTCAATCATTTGCCTATAATGAGATACAATCTTGTAACAAGCCGTTATGAGGTTTGAGATCATCAAATCGGTCAACTGTTTGCTGATAATGAGCTAGAATCTCAAAACAAGCCATTGTGAGCTTCCAGATCGCCGAATTGGTCAACCGTTTGCTGACAACAAGCTATAATCTCATAAAAACTCATTCTGAGATTCTAGATCGCCGAATCGGTCAACCATTTACTGATAATGAGCTACCATCTCATAACAAGTCATTCTAATTTTTCACATCACCGAATTGGTCATTCGTTTGCTGATAATGAGCTACAATCTTATAACAAGTCGTTATGAGGTTCTAGATCAATGAATCTATCAACCGTTTGTTGATAATGAGCTGCAATCTCATAACAAGTTGTTCTAAGGTTCTAGATCACTGAATCGGTCAACTGTTTGTTGATAATAAGCTACAATCTCATAAAAGTTGTTCTGAGGTTCTAGATCATTGAATCGGTCAACTGTTTGTTGATAATGAGCTAGAATCTCATAACAGGTCATTGTGAGCTTCCAGATCACCAAATTGGTCAACCGCTTGCTGATAATGAGCTGAAATCTCATAACAAGCCATTCTAAGGTTTCAGATCATCGAGTCGGTCAACCATTTGCTGATAATGAGCTACAGTCTCATAATAAGCCATTCGGAGATTCCAGATTGTTAATGTTCGTAGCTTCAGTCGTATGATCATTAGAATATATATAATACATGTTGATTAATAATAATTTATATTATATATGTTATATTATTATTAATCATATGAAAATTTCATATTCAATATTAAATTATTATATTATTCTTAATTAATAATTGATTGATGAAACATTATACGATTGATTAAATTATGATTAATA
>MU224824.1:1772080-1790801 GCA_018584345.1 Thuja plicata
ATTCAATATTAAATTATTATATTATTCTTAATTAATAATTGATTGATGAAACATTATACGATTGATTAAATTATGATTAATAGGAAGAGGCGTGTCCTTTCTTATAAATAATAATGAATAGACATGTTCCATAAAGGGACATGTCTCTCCTAGCCTCATTCCTAATATAAATGAAAGAGAGATTATTGCATTTGGAAAACACATACAAAATAGAATGCTATTACATTTGCAGCTATCCTAAAACTTAACACAGATCATTGAATCGGCCAACCATTTGTTGATAATGAGCTATAATCTCATAACAAGCCGTTGTGAGCTTTCGAATCACCTAATTGGTCAACCATTTATTGATAATGAGCTATAATCTCATAACAAGCAGTTGTGAGCATCCAGATCACAGAATTGGTCAACCATTTGCTAATAATGAGCTGTAATCTCAAACAAGTCATTCTGAGGTTCTAGATCACTGAATCGATTAAGTGTTTGCTTATAATGAGCTACAATCTCATAACAAGTTGTTCTGAGATTCTAGATCGCTGAATTGGTCAATTATTTGCTGATAATGAGCTATAATCTCATAACAAGTCATTCTAAGGTTGTAGATCACAGAACTGGTCAACTCTTTGCTGATAATGAGCTACAATCTCATAACAAATTGTTCTAAGGTTCTAGATCGCTGAATTGGTCAACCATTTGTTGATAATGAGCTACAATCTCATAACAAGCCATTCTGAAGTTCTAGATCACCGAATTGGTCAACCGTTTGCTAATAATGAGCTACAATCTCATAACAAGTTATTCTGAGGTTTGAGATTGTTGAATCGGTCAACTGTTTGTTGATAATAAGCTAGAATCTCATAACAAGCCATTGTGAGCTTCTAGATCGCCGAATCAGTCAACCGTTTGCTGACAATGAGTTGTAATCTCATAACAAGTCATTTTGAGATTCTAGATTGCCGAATCAGTCAACCGTTTGCTGATAATGACATACAATCTCATAACAAGTTGTTCTGAGGTTCCTCATCACCAAATTGGTCAATCGTTTGCTGATAATGAGCTATAATCTTATAACAAGCCATTTTGAGGTTCTAGATCGGCAAATTGATCAACCATTATTTGATAATGAGCTACAATCTCATAACAAGTCGTTCTAAGGTTCTAGATCTCTGAATCGGTCAACCATTTGTTGATAATGAGCTACAATCTAATAACAAGTCATTCTGAGGTTCTAGATCATCGAACCAGTCAACCGTTTACGGATAATGAGCTAGAATCTCATAACAAGTTGTTATGAGCTTCCATATAACTGAATTGGTCAACCGCTTGCTAATAATGAGCTGCAATCTCATAACAAGCCGTTATGAGGTTCCATATCACCGATTCAGTCAACTATTTACTGATAATGAGCTACACTCTCATAAAAAGCCATTTTGAGATTCCAAATCATCGAATCGGTCAACCGTTTGCTCATAATGAGCTATAATCTCATAACAAATCATTGTGAGCTTCTAGATCACCGAATCAGTCAACCATTTATTGATAATGAGCTATAATCTCATAACAAGCAATTGTGAGTGTCCAGATTGCCGAATTGGTCAACCGTTTGTTGATAATGAGCTGCAATCTCATAACAAGTCATTCTGAGGTTCTAGATCGTCGAATCGGTTAACCGTTTGCTGATAATGAGCTACAATCTCATAACAAGTTGTTCTAAGATTCTAGATCGCCAAATCAGTCAATTGTTTGCTTATAATGAGCTACAATCTCATAACAAGTCGCTCTGAGGTTCTAGATCACCAAATCGGTCAACTCTTTGCTGATAATGAGCTACAATCTCTTAACAAGCCATTCTAAGGTTCTAGATTGTTGAATCAGTCAATCGTTTGCTGATAATAAGGTACAATCTCATAACAAGCCATTCTGAAGTTCTAGATCACCAAATCGGTCAACTATTTGTTGATAATGAGCTACTATCTCATAACAAGTCATTTTGAGGTTCGAGATCATCGAATTGGTCAACCGTTTGCTGATAATGAGCTAGAATCTCATAACAAGCCATTGTGAGCTTCCAGATTGCCAAATTCGTCAACCATTTGCTGAAAATGAGTTGTAATCTCATAACAAGTCATTTTGAGATTCTAGATCGCTAAATCAGTCAACTATTTGTTGATAATGAGCTATCATCTCATAACAAGTCATTCTGAGGTTCCACATCATTGAATCGGTCAACTATTTGCTGATAATGAGCTACAATATTATAACAAGTCATTTTGAGGTTCCAGATCGATGAATCGGTCAACCATTTGTTGATAATGAGCTACAGTCTCATAACAAGTCGTTCTAACATTCTAGATCACCGAATTGGTCAACCATTTGCTGATAATGAGCTACAATCTCATAACAAGCTGTTCTGAGGTTCCAAATCATCGAATCGGTCAACCATTTGCTGATAATGAGCTTGAATCTCATAACAAGTTTTTGTGAGCTTCCAGATCACCGAATTGGTCAACCGCTTGCTGATAATGAGCTGCAAACTCATAACAAGCCATTATGAGGTTCCAGATCACCGAATTGGTCAACCATTTGCTGATAATGAGCTACAATCTCATAATAAGACATTCTGAGATTCTAGATCATTGAATCGGTCAACCGTTTGCTAATAATAAGCTATAATCTCATAACAAGTTGTTGTGAGCTTCCAGATTGCCGAATCGGTCAACTGTTTGCTAGTAATGAGCTATAATCTCATAGCAAGTAGTTGTGAGCATCCAGATCACCAAATTGGTCAACCATTTGCTGATAATGAGCTGTAATCTCATCACAAGTCATTCTGAGGTTCTAGATTGCTGAATCGGTCAACCGTTTGCTGATAATGAGCTACAATCTCATATACTTTTTCCCACTATGATGGGCTCTCTATAAGGTAATCATACCACAAACAAATGACAACCATGCCTCTAGATTTGTGATCATCCCTAAAAGGGTGAGAGAATAATCTCCTAACATCAGTGTCATTTCAAACATGCCAAAAAGATTGTTCTTTAATTAATCTCTTGCATGCAAGGTTCCTATCTTAATAAAAATAAACACAAAGTTAAGTTGATTCGTAATTACGTAACCTGCAAGAAATTTCTCGTAGTTCGATGTTTGATTCTTCATCAATCATCCTATAGAAAAGATGTTAGGCTATGGAGATCATAAAACAAAAAGCAACAAACATCAAGTGATTGAATTTCAAAAAATCTTAAATGAAAAGATTGTTGTTAGAAACTAGAACAACATATACTCATACAAGTATCCCTGATTCATGATATGATAATATACTACTAACCATACAAGTTTCCATTACAAATAGTACTACATAATGACAAAGATATGAGCCTAGATAGTCAAAGTATGAAACAATTTTGAAACTCACAATTTTACTAAAATATGAGGCCAGAAATAAGATTTTTTGCCTCACGGTGGGTGCCAGAAATGTGTGGGTGAAAAGTGGACATCTAAGCTACCAACGCACACTTCAATGTATCATTGTATGATTGATTAACAAACTAGATAAATGAAGCATATATCAACCAAGGTGACTCATTTCCTTCTAGTAAATAGGAGTATGAAATTGCTCTCAGATCATTACAATTCTAGTGACTTTAGACTCTATCTAAATGAAGGATTTTGCAAGATTTACACTAACATGCAATTCAAGTTTAAGATAAATGATACGTAAGTTCATCCAAAATCAAACTAAGATTAATCCATTTCAGCAAATGAAAATGAAGTTCCTAAGATATGATTATGCAAAACATGAAATAAGTTAAATGAACAATGAATGAGAAATAATTAAATAATAATAATTAATTCCACAACATTACTCTAATTCGCAATCCTCTCTCTCAGAAGAATGGATGTCTGATTATATAGAAATCTTCTAGAGAATGAATGAACCGGATCGATTGATGAAGAGCAGTTGAGATTCATTCCGAACTAGCACAATCCATGTGCAATAGATTCGATTGGTTGATAGAATCAATTAACTAAACTGATTGATTGGTCATTTGGGAAACTTCTAAATCAAAAAGATGAGTTAACTAAATTGACATTCTAGTTAACTGAATTATTTCCAAAATGAGAAAGAGATTAGATTTAGTTAACTGATTTAAAAGGATTTGTTTCTAAAATCTTATTCATTTAACTAATTGATGACACAAAAAATGCATTTTTGGAATAATTAGATGATTTAAGCCTTTTTCTCCAAATTGTGATGAGATAATTAATTTTAATTCCTTTTTCTGATTAATTGACGATTCTTATTTATTTAATCAACATCTTAAGACATTAATTAAATAAATATGAAAATATTGATTTAATTATCAATAACATTAGAGTTTAGGAATTAATTAATTAAAAAAGATCAAGTATGATTTAGGTCAAATCATATCAACAAGTTGAATTACCTTAGATTATGACTTGGGAGATTTATTCAAGATTATGGGTTTTCTTGATGAACAATCGAGATTAGGGGCTTAGGGTTTCGTTGACCATTTGTGAGTGATTAAAACACTCATCCCAAAAAAAGGACAAAATTGAAGCTTTGATGATCTCAGGCATATATCTCTTTGCAATACCATATATAAATTCTGACCAAAGCAATGGCAAATGGAATTCAAAAAGTGCTTCCCTACATTATTAGTGAAGAACAAACTGGATCTGTCCAAGAAAGATCCATATATGATGGAGTTATAATTGCTCAAGAAGAAATTCATTCAGTTCAGCAAAATGGGATCCCTAATATGCATTTTAAACTTGATATCAGTAAAGCATACGAAAAAGTTGATTGGTGTTTCCTATGCAGAGTGCTGGAAAAATTTGGGTTTGACAAGTAATGGATTAATTTAATTTATAAATTCATCTCTACTCCTAAATTATTTGTCCTACTAAATCGGACCCCAGAAGGGTTCTTTGATTAATCAAGGGGAATTACGCAAGGGGATCCCCTATCCCCTTTTCTTTTTATAATTATGGTTGAAGCCTTGGGTAGAACTCTAAATGCAGCTAGAGTGGAAGGACACTTAAAAGGTATTAATATTACTAGTAACATGGAACCAACTACCCACCAATAGTTTGTCGATGACACTATTATATTTGGTTGTAGTAATGAAAATGAGGATAGGAAAATAAAGAAAATTATATCAGCTTATGCAAAGGCTTCTGGCCAAGAGATCAATTGTGCAAAATCAGAAATATTCTTCTTCAATACTGATCTGCAGGATGAACAGAACATATGAAATATCATCAACTTTAGGAAGGGTGAACTTCCATGTAAATACTTAGGTCTCCCTCTAGACAAAGGTACTAGATCTCAAAATTCATGGGATAACATAATTTCAAAGATTAAACAAAAAACATAATCCTGGAAAGGTAAATGGTTATCCTCTGTTGGAAAAGTAGTAATTCTTAAATATGTATTGTCTGCAATACCCATATACCAATTATCATATACTCACTTACCCACAAATAAAAAGAATGAGATCAACAAATTATTTAGAAAGTTCTTATGGCAAGGCTCAGAAGATAAAAAGAAGACTCGATTAGTTGCATGGGATAAACTTTATTTTCCTAAAGAGGAAGAGGGCCTTGGATTCAAAAACATAAAAGAACAAAGTAAATCACTAGGAGAAAAACTAACCTGGATAATGTATACTAACCCTAACTTAATGTGGGTAAAACTTATAATATTTAAATACCTAAATGATAGAGATCCTTCTATCATCTTTAGGATGGCCAATCCTACTAAGGGATCCAGAATTTGGAATTTTATGATGGAATGCAAAAGTATTATTTATGAGAAACTTACATGGAACATAGGCAATGGGAGGGGTTCCCTATTCTGGGAAGATTCTTGGGAAGGAAACCAACCACTTATTACTTTTAAAAACTTTGAGAATGCTAAGGATGAACTACAAAACCTATGGGGTAAATATGTAAAAGATTACATAGAACCCTCCTCGGAGGATAACCTCATAGACCCAAAATGGAAATCCTTGATTGACATTAATATCCCTAAAGCTGAGAAATTATCCCTCTCAAATATCCTTAGCAAGAGATGTATCTTACTTAATGACTCCAATGATAAATTGGTATGGGGTTTATCCAACATAGGGGAGTATAACACTAAGGATGGGTACAAACTGCTTATGGACAAAGACCTTAGACCTAAAACTGGTCTACCTCTGTATCTATGTTGGGGTAAATAATGCATGCCCAAATCTAGACTCTTCACATGGTTAGACCTCCAAAAGAAAATTCTTACTATTGATCATTTCAATAAAATGGGTTATGAAGGACCAAGTAGCTGTCCTTTATGTGAAAGTGATAATGAAACTGTTGATCACATCCTTCTTAACTATGAATTCTCAAAGAAATGTTGGGAATGGCTATGTTCTAAATTAGGTTTCATCTTTACACTACCCAATGATATTCTTAGTCTATTTCAGGCATGGCCAAATTATAATAAGGGGAGCGTCTATAACTTGCTTTGGAGAATCTATCCTTCTAGAAGGAACAAAACCATAGACTATTTAAAGGAAAAACAATGTCAACAACTCAGCTTCTTAAAATAATTAATGCACTCATCATTGAAATCACCAATAGTAGAATCTAAAACCTATCTGGCTCTCACAAAATAATGTCACAATAGGATGGCCTAATGTGCAATCAATGGTTGGGAGTTAAACTTCCAACCTTTTCAAATGATCCTAAATTGGATAAAACCAAGGTCAGACAAGATTGTAAATGGTCACCACCACAACAAGGCTGGTACAAGCTAAAATTTGACGGGGCATCCCGAGGGAATCCTGGCAAAGCTCAGATTGGGTGTGTAATTCACAATGAGAAGGGAAAGGAAACTGCCACCCTTTCTAAACTATTGGGCATTACAACTAACAATAAAGCAGATATGACCACTTTAGTGGAAGGAATGAAATTATGCATTAAGCTTAAAATCAATAACCTTGAAATTGAGGGGGATTCTACTAATATCATAAATTCTCTCAGGAAAGAAATCACACCTAATTGGAAACTCAACTCTTTACTTAAGAAGACACTAAATCTTCTCCCAGCCATGACTAATTGTACTTTTAATCATATCTTTAGAGAAGGAAACAAAAGGGTTGATGAACTTGCTAATTAGGGAGCGAATGGAATATCCTCATTATCATTTCATGAAAAAGTATAAGACATATAGGATATATGGTATAAGAGTCCTTAATACATAAATAGCTACTTCCTACTCCTACAGTAATGCTAAGAATCCTTTGTTATATCTTTAAACATGATTAATACATTCATATTCAGGATGATGGTTTTAATGGCTTTAACTTTACTTTATATTATACACTATTGGGGGCATTTAAAGGATTGATACCTTGACTAGAGGAAGGATGTTGGTTTTGTGCGAGCCTTTACTTTATGGGTATATATATAAGTATGTATATATATACTTATATACTCATATATAATAGTTTTCATTTATATGTATGAGTATATATGTATATATAGGTGTGTGTATATATATAAGACTATATATTCATATATACCGACACACATATATGGGTACATATATAAGATTTTACACACACACACACACACACATGTGTGTGTGTGTGTGTGTGTGTGTGTATGAGTAATTTTTCTACTTGGGGGTGTTTCCTCGGTGTATGTCTCCGGTATTTTTCTATTACCCTAATTTTATCCTTTCATAACACTAGCTAGATGGATTCATATAAAGAGGTAAAATTTATATATACTTACTTACCCATTCCTGGAGTCACAAGATTCCTTTCTGCTCCATTCTCCCTGTTTCATTTGGTTATTTAATTTATTTATTTGGATTGTAATGCCCATTCTTTCTGGTAAGAGAATATTTTATTTTGCCTTGTTCGAGATCAATTGACACATTTTTAGAATGGCTCTTTAACTAATAGTTATGATTTATGGATGGATTATTAACTATTGATTATGGTCCATTAAATTTATCAAAGGGATAGAATGTTCACTCTTTTATGAGTGGACAATTTCATATATCTGCACCAAGTTTATATCCATAGATTAGGGTACATATACATTTATTTACACTTTGATATGAAGGTCTCATTCCCTAATAAAATATAACAATGGAGCATATGGTTTTAGATAAGTGACGTCTTGGTTTTCTATGAATAATGGGCCTGGTTTGTGTGTTTTTTTTACCATCTTACTTAATGCATGGCGGTGTTGCATCTCATGAATAAAGGACATTGAGATAGCATGTATATAGTTATTAACACCATCAAAATGGATATTACTATGGGAAAGCTTTTTTTTCTTTATTGGCTGATGTATAACATTACGTCAGATTCTTTTACAAAAAAAAAAGAGTTTAATGCTTATGACAAATTATATGGATACTAACAATGAGTCTTAGTCCAAGCTGGGTATGAGTTTATTCTACATATTAATAGGAAAGAAACATTGGATCATGGTTAGACACTATAGATCATCAAATATTGTTCTAAGGCTTATGAATAAACCAAAAATCATTAATGTATTATTATCACCTCATTTGAAGGTGGAAGTTGTATACATAATATATTATTAAATCATTGTAATAGAAGGTCACCCCTTCTAGAATGAACCTTACAAGGACTATTAGGGTTTTTTGTATTATACTTATATGAATCTGGACGCAATGTCCCAACCAATACCAGGGGTTTTTCTTCCCCATTCATTTCCCCTGGTGCCTGCACTTGAACGGGGCCCAATGTAAAATTATATTTTAATAATAATAAAAATATCAAGGCTTAAGCCGATTATCGATAAAAAAACAAACAAATAATATAGCTCATAAATTGATAAATTAATCTTTTGACCATTATTTAATTGAAAAGTTTAGCATATTACATTGACAAAGTTACCTTTAGCCAGCTTACTCAAATAATTATTATTAATACTTTAATTAAACTTGATTTAATAACTATTATGGAGATTGAAAGTAAATAAATGAAGTAAATAAAGGTTATTAATAACTTGCCCACTTATTATCTCCAAGTTAATAAAAATAGAATTCAATAAAAATGAAAATCATTAAATTTTGTTATTTTATAATTCAAAATAAACATTGTTAAATTATTTTGTTAAGCTATTAGTCATCTTAAGGAATAACATTTTTTAATTAAAAATATAAAAAATTAATTACTAAATGATTGATAACTTTGTTAATCAAAATAATATAATTAAAAGAAAAAATATTAAATTTTATTATTGAGCTTAAAGAAATTAGTTTTTTCATGGCCCCGGACAAGGCCCCAGGTCCCAATGGATTCACCATGCTTTTCTTTCAAAAATGTTGGGATTTTATGGGCAATGATAGTTTACTTGCATTAGACGAAGCTAGGATTCACAAAACCATGTTGAAAGAGCTTAATCATACTTGGATTTCTCTCATCCCAAAAAAGACAATCCTCAATCATTTTCAAATTTTCCTCCTATCTCACTTTGTAATTCTCTATACAAAAATTTTACCAAAGCTATTTCTATCAGGTTAGCCAAGGTCCTTCCTAAAATTATCTTTGAGGAGCAAGGGGACTTTGTGCTTGGGAGAGAAACTCTGGAGGGTGCTATTATGGCTCATGAAATTCTACACTCTATCTGATTACATAACCAATCGGCTATGGTTCTTAATCTAGATATGATAAAATCGTATGATCGTGTTGACTGGGACTTTCTTCTCATGGTCCTCACTAGGTTTGGTTTTCATAGAAATTGGGTAAAATGGATCCAAACCTGCATATCTTCTCCTTCATTCTATGTTATCATTAATGGGTCCTCTAGAGGTTTTTTCTCATCTTCTAGAGGTATTCGACAGGGGGATCCCCTTTCCCCTTCCTGTTCATCCTAATGGCTGAGGGTCTTAGTAGATCTATGTTGGAATTAACGGGAAGTATGTACTAAGAGGGGAGGGGTGAATCAGTACCTCTAAAACTTTTTGGTAATCTGACCTTTAACCATGTAATTAAATTATATGCTTTACCGATCTATTTGTTGTTCTTTCTTTATGCATGTAATAACATTTCATAACCTTAATTGTTTGTATACATTCATAAAAACATTCATGAAAGTAATTAACACATAACACAAGATATGATATCGCAAAAAACTGCGGTGGGGATGAGACCCACAAAACTTCACTATCTGCAGATTGGAAGGGGTCAGTTAAGGCTTACAATTTTGATCACTTCTGATGATCTACCTTGTTAGGAGTATCATGTGGAGACTGGTTAAGGTCTACTCTATTAAGAGCTTTAGCAACACTATTTAGTGTGCACTCGGTTAATAGATTTACAAAGGATTGTTAAATCCACCTTTCTTAAAAGGATTTCTTCTATTTGCTACACTTGTTAGAATGTAGTCAAAAATATTCATTGACCTGAGAGTATGCAATCTAGAATTGATGATTACAGATCCATTAAAGCTTACATGTACAATATCACCTAATGTGATTGAATAATACCTCTATTGCTTGGGTAGCCTTGTGAATAGTTCTTAGTAACCAAATTCATCATTTGTTGTTCAGCTTCTTGAAACTCTTAGTCTCTTCCATAGATGTGCTCCTTGGCTACTATCATTCTCACATCATCAACAATGAATTATTTACACATCTATTTATACAATTGACTTTGACCCCTCTAGTTTCACAAGTTCAAAACTAACTCTATGATCATAGGTTTACTTGACTTGACCTTGATCCCTAGTTTGCATGTTTTTAATCAGTTAAACTGGTTAAAATAATGATTACATTACTTTCTCCTCAACAAATGGATTTAAAACAAATTAAAGCTCTAAATATAAAAACACAAGTGTTTTATGTGATGTGGAAGTCAGGTCCACATTTCTCAGGATGTAACTCACTTTCAGTGTCTGATGATCAGTTTGCATAGAAAGTCTATATGTTGGGTTCCCTTGCTTTGTTGGGTTCCTCTCTCTTCTTCTTATCAGTTTTCACTTTGATTTGCTTGTAGGGTTCCTTTGTCGGGTTGCTCCTGTCGGGTTCCTCTTTACATTTTTTCATTTTTCACTTTGCCTTGTATCTTTGATTTGCACTTTGAACTATTATATCCGTTTGTGCTTTAGCCTGTCTTTTGGTTTGGCTTGACTGATGGTTTTCCTTGTATACTAATGGAAAAATAATGTCATCAATCTCCCCATTTGACATTAGTATCAAAAACTCAAATGTGCAAAAATACTAAAGTGTTTAGTATGTACACCATATTATATCCTTAGTCATTTCATGACTCCCCCTATGCATATGCCGGTAGTATAGGTATATGTACATTGTACTATCTTCCTTTTCACCTTTGTGTTGTATATATCATTCTACCTTATAGTATATCACATATAAGTTTCTCCCTTTTTTATGTGTACTTATACATATATCTACATATCATTACTTTCCCCCTTTTTTGATATTAAGGGAAAAGGTGTATAGTTATAGCTTATAAAATATTTGAGAGTGTGAGGACTTCATTTCCTCCATCATCTTCTCCCATTTATCCTTTAGCTGATCTAGAGCCATGTGCTCAAGTGTGATCCTTGCATGCATGTCGTAGATGTTGTCTTCTATAGACATCTCAGGGGAGGTAATGAGTTGCCTTGCTGAACTGATATGTTGTTGAAGCAGTGTAAGATTTGGTAGGAGTTGAGCTTGGATCTAGGTAACCTCTTCCCTAAATTGTGATTCGTCTTCCCACAGTTCTTGCCTTAACCATTTGATCTCAACAATTTTCTCATAATTCAATTTAATTGCATTGTCATCGATGGTTAAGCCTTTAGCACTTGTAGCTAGATCATAATCAAACTTTGATATTTTGTCACTGTTATCCTTAGTGAATTTATCAAGTGTGCACAATTTTTGAATCTAGGAAATAGCATCAGCAATTATTGGATCTAACTCATTAGCTAATTTTGAAAGCTTCACCTTGTTCTCTGTCGCTTCTTGGCTGATCCTTTCTAACAATTTATACTTAAAATTTTACTTTGCTCTCTCCGCAATTGCCTTTTCTACATCAACATTCTGCATTGTGATGGCCTTGGTGAGAGTAGCTAGTTGATATAGGATTGATGCATTGTGATCAACATCAACATCAGGTACTATCTGATTCAAGATGTCCTAAGTTGTCTCCAGTACTATGGAGTCTCGATGCTCCTTCCTGAGCTTTTCCTGCAGTGCTTTCCTCTAGCATATCTCACCATACTCTTTGAGTGATTCATAATCTAATGTATTTGGATCACACTTAGGTATTTCAATGATTTCATCTAGAGTGACTTCCAACTTGTTCTTCTTAGCTTTCTTCTTCTTCTTCTTATGAGTTGCACCTGTATGTAGAACCATAGCCAGCTTCTCAGCTTGGTCTGATATGTTGGGTGAAGTGATTGGGGGGTGTTATCCCTTTTTGTTGTTGTGCCTCGATGTCATCCTATTGGTTTTGAGTGGACGTCTCCACATCAACCTTGACATTATCTACAGCAACCTTGTTGGTTTCCTTAGGAGTGATATCTTTGGTCTTTGCTCCTTCATCGGTATCCTTAGGTACTTCATCTTCCTTTTTTTGTGCATCCTTCTCATTATTGACTCCATCTTTTTGCTTTGAATCTCCTTCTACAACCTTGTCAGTATTGGTTATATTTTGAGTGTCTCCGATGACATTCTGTTCATCGGTGTTATCTGTCTTTCCTTCATCCCCTACATCCTCAGGAATGCTTGAATCCTTGTCAGGTAACTTCTCCTTTTTTGAGGTTATATTGATAGCTTGTATCAATAATGGAATTTGTCATGGTGTGTCTACCTGTGCAGTATCAACAGATGTATCTTGTTCCTTAGGTTGATCTGCTGCAATAGTAACATCCTCATCTACCTTGATTTCATCGACAAGGTCATCGGTGATGTTTATAACTGTATTTTCCATAGTTGTATCTGGCCATGTTTCATCAGCCACATCCATTTCCTTGTTTCCTTCTTTATCTAGCTCAGCTATGGTAACATCTCCTTCTATGATAGTAATGTGTTTAGGAGTAGCCTGAGTATTATATGTTAGAGGCTCATCAGTTTGAGGTAAGTCTTTCTAGGGACTTGCCTCCTTAAAAGGTATCTTTAGTATTCTGCTCCATATTTTGTTGATTTCCCTTTCAAGCTCTATTAGCCTACCCTCTAGAACTTTATATGCTCTTAGCTTTGGTGAGAAATTTTGTGCATGTTTCTCCAACATTTATTTTATCACCTCTATTTTGGATTCGGGAGGCATGAGAGAAAAAAGTACTCTTTCTCTTATCTCTTTCTCATTCATCAATGCATAAGACCATCTTGCAGATAGTCGTTTGTTTAGTTCCATGGGCATCTTGTCATCAAATTGCATTGGGACATACTTGAAATTAATCATTACCTTTATCAATGCTTCTTCAATATTATTCTGGTGCTCAGGCTCTAATGTTAGCCATTTCCTAACCTTGGTATCAATTAGGCCACCTCTCTGTGCAATTGATTCACATATTTCATCAATGTATTCTGGAAGCTTACTCTTCTCAGCTTCTACACCCTCATCTTGTTGGGTGTCCTCAATGTCCTCTTTAGTTCTGATGAACTTTCTTCTCTTTGTAGGACCATTTTTTTGAGTTTGAGGTTTCCTCTTATAGGTCCTTACTCGACCCTTTTTCACCGGTGGTGATTCAGCTTTAACTGTCTGGCTCCTAGTCCTAGTAGCAGCAGTAGTTCTTGGCTTCTTTGCTGGGGGTGGGGGTGGTGAATCTGACTCTCAAGAATCTGAGTCACTTACCTTGTCAGCTTCTTTACCGATGGTTGACTGACCCTCAATTTGCTTTGTTTCTTCCCCCTTAATTGATAGTATTTTCTTCAAGTTCCTGACCATTTTTTTTTGTCTCACTATCTTCTTTACTACTAAGCCAAATTTTATCCCTACCTTGGCTTCTTCAAAGGTTCCAAAACTTTGTTGTGAATTATCAGCAGGTAAGTTCAACAATGTCTCAATTGTATTTGTTGCTTGGTCAATATTTATCTCATAGTCCATAGGTGCTAACCATATTGTCCTTGGTACAACTGCCTTGATCATTGTGGAGTCTGTATCCACCAGAAAACATATGTTCATTTTATGCTTGTCTACCAGTTGTTCTGGTATCCTCATCTGTTTCTACATTCTTTGCTTGAATACATTGAAGTATTCATCCATCACTGATTCAAAATCATCACCAAGTGTCTCTATGAATTCACCAACTTGAATGGTGATCAGTCTAGTAGCATCCCACTTGACATTACCGATGGATGGGATGATTCTTGAAATTAAAAGAATATACACATCAGCAAAAAACTAAACTTACATGAGTTATTCTTTGCAGACCTTATTATTCTCATGTTTTCATCCAATTGTCTTAGCAATAATTATTATAAATCTAGTTGTAGTACCTTCTTGACTATTTTGAATGTAGTGTCCACTGCCCATGATGATATGTTCTTCAATCTACTAGATTGGTAAATCTTGTACCCTAGCACACATGCACCGAACTTGAGTTCATCTTCGGTGATGGTGGTAACCTTAATTCCTTTGCCATCTGATTGTGCTTGAGTGACCTTCTCTATGTCAAGTCTTGAAGGGTGCTTCAATGCCTTAGGATTATCAATTATAGGGTAACTAGTAACGGCATAGATCACATCTCTAGTGATCAGTTTGGGCTCATCGAGCCACAACTTTCAGTCATGTACCCTGCTCAGTACTAATCGAATCCACTCGGTTTTGAAGTCTTTCAAGAAAAATAGGGCATTGTTAGCCCTTTCACCTCTACATGTTTATGTTCTTCTTTCAGGGTTCCATCTCTGTCGCAAAGCTTCTTATAAGCTTCCTTTACTTCCAGAACACCTAACTCTGTTATTTTTCAATGAATATAAGACCTAACATCTTTATCAATAAAACCCTAGGAGGTATACCTGAAAGTGCTCCAGAATCATCAGGTTGCAAGGAAACCTCTGGGCATATTTTGTGCTTGGGTTCCTCACAAGTGTTGTTCTTGATTAGATTTATCTTACTATCCTTAGCACTTTTCATTTTTTAGATTTAGGGTTTTCAAAAATGATAAAATAGAGTTCTGAGTTATTTTTGTTACTTAATTCTACCTCTGTAGTGGTTCCAGGAACTGTAGGAGTGCAGAGATTCAAGTTTGGAGTGCTCTGTAGACGGGTCACCTGCGTGCTCTTTGTTTTCCTCTTTTTTTCTTTGAGTCGCTATAAAAATAATGAGCTCCGTCGTCGGCGATTTATAGACCTTTTGCCCTAGGTTGAGTCATAAATGCTCAACGATTCTTCGATGTGCGAAGACAAATTTGTTGGTTTACACATTGACTCCTTCTTTCGGTAATAACATGATGCATCAGGGTTATTGTTAACTCACTTATTTTATTGACGGATTTCAGTGTATAGCAAAATCAGCTTTTGTCAACATTGTGATCACCGACAGGTTTTGGTAGCACTTTAGTAAATTAGCCTTTTAAGGTTCACCGATGCTTTTCGGTCTGTCTCAACCGATGATATTGAATTCACATATTCATAACAGGTAATACCATGATGCATCTTTAAACATGCTAATTTGGCATTTTATCAATATATTATGGAACTGATGCAAAATATGACTTAGTATAATGTAGTTCCATACTTACTTGTTTTGCTTAGGTCGGGGTGGTGATGTCACTAGATCCATTGGATAAGGTGTCACCATTTGAATTGCTTTGTCCAGCTTCATCAGTGTGTGTAGCTTTTATACACATTTTGTTTCTCATCCTCCTGATATCTTCAATGGTGCTTCCATTGGCAAATGTGCTTGTCTCTAATATTCAATCTCTGTAATTTTCACTTAGATGACCAACCTTATGGTAGTGCAAACATGTCATTCCTAGGTTAGTCCAGGTTCTTGACCTTCTTGTCCATTTCCTCATGCATTTTTCAGCTATGTGACCAAATCTTCCACATGTTGTGCAGTTTTCCCATGTGTTGTAATCCCAAACATATGAGTTACTGATTCTCTTCGATTTATAGGCATTAACTTGGTCTTTTGGCTTCCATTCTTGTATTTTATTTTTTCCACATTCAGAGGATGTGTGCCCATGCATTTTACAAGTAGGATAGTACTTGTCCATGTAGTTTTCCTTTCTAGGTTGTTTCACCTTATATTTACATTCATATGCTTTATGTCCCTCCTTGTCACAGTTATAACAATAACCTATGAATGTGAAAGTAGATTGAGGAATACCTTTCATTTTGCTTTTGCAAACATTTGATGTGTGGCCTTTCTTTCTATAGTGATTGCATGATAGATTATTGGGCTTTGGATTTATGAAGACATCTTTATGTTCAGACTGATTTGATGATTCTCCATTTTTGGTGTACCCTAGTCCAGTATTGTTGTTGACTCTTCTTTGTCCATCAAGAAAATCATCCATTCTTTTAGTGCTCTCTTCAACTCTTTTGATCATGTATGTATGTTAGAGTATTATTACCTTACGCTTATTAATTAAATCATATTGATTTAATTATATAAGTTTCTATTACTCTATTTCTTAAGTTTCACTTAGGTGCATTATTAATTAATTCTTAATTAATAATGTACAACCTAGTATTTTCCTTTTAGGGTTTCGTTCACCTTTTTAAGGTTGAACTTTGTAATTGTTGTTAAGGAATTCAGATAATATTTTTTCTCTCACCTTTTGAGTAAATTCTGAGTTTTGTTTTTTCCTCCTTTCGCTTCATTCTTTGTGACAGGTTTTTGCATGCAGCTGGATCTTGGAGTTGAATATGATATTTCATCAGTTTCTACATGGTATCAGAGCCTTGATGTTGCAGCTTGTTCAAGTTTGTTTGGAGTTGTGGATCAAGCCCTCTCTTTCTGGGGTTTTCTTGTGTTTTTTATATTGGATCTGGAGGGTTGCAATTTTTCAGAGCCATTTAAGCCAAAACAGACCTCTCTAATGAATTCAGAGGGTCGATCCGGTGAATTTTGATATAAAATTTGACCTATTTGGCCTCCGAAGCATCAGGCAAATTTTTTTTGGCCTCCTAGGGCCGTACGGACATGTTTCCCGAGGTGAAAATCAACAAAATATATTAAAAAAAGGTTTTTTTTTGGTGCACAAGGGCGCGCCGCCACCCCGGCACCACCCTGCCGCCTCCTCAGCCCGGCCCGCGCCCGGCTCACCCCGCCGCGCGCAGCTCACCGGCCGCTGCCACCAGCGGAGCTGCCAGCGGCGCCGCCTGGACCTCTGCCGCCGCCCGGGAGCGGCCGCCACCGGCGGTAGCCACCGGCCCGCCACCGGTCAGCCGACAGGGCTAACGTCAGCTGTCGGGATTTTTTTCCGGCGTCTTTTCAAATTTTTTGGCGCCTTTTCAATTTTTCTGGTAATTGTGCCCTTTTTCTGGGATGACATCATGATGACGTCAGCGACAGGCCCGTGACGGTCATACGGCCGTCAACTTTTTTGTCGTCACTGGTTTTTTCCAGAGTGCTCTTTGTTTGGACCTCCTATCACGTTTTTGGCCATAACTTGGACATACAGTGTCCATTTTTGCAAAACAAAATATCATCGAAAAGGTGTTTCCGAGCCTGTCGCCTTGGTGTAGGTATAATTTATTGATTATTCCATTTGATATTGGTTTTTTTGCCTCAAAGTCAAGGTACACAAATTTTCATTCTAAAGCATTTCTTGCTCTCTCTTTCTTTCAAGCTTTCAGAATTGCACTGGAATTGGGTTTTATCAATTGTGGGGGGCGTTCTTTCTTGATTTTCCATCATATATCTCAGAAAAACAATACATTGTATCACATAAAACAAAACCCCTTCTGCATCTTCTGTCTAGCTCTCAAAGAAAACATAATTCAAAAATCAGTCCAAGTACAGGGCACTATGGCAGACACAGCATCTGTTGAGCTTCTCACTCCACACAATTACCATGTGTGGAAGCCACGAATGACCAGAATCCTCATGTCACAAGGTTTATGGTCATGCCTGGATACAGTGCAGCCAGTTCTTCAGAGGCCTTATGAGGCTCTTATGCACAAGAATAGGATGGATGAGGCAATGGGCCTTATTGCCTTGAATATTTCAGATGGGTTATTGTTCCACCTGGATGGCCTAACTACACCCAGGGATATGTGGGACAAGTTATCCACCTTGTTTGGCACCATGGATCAGTTCAGGATTCTCCAGATAGATGCAGAGTTCACCTCCTTGGCACCTGACTCATTCACCAGCATTGAGGACTTCCTGATGAATTTCAAGTCCCTTCGATCTATTTTACAGGTTGCTGGAAAGACAAAGTCAGATGATGAGTGTATTTTCCTGATACTCTCCAAGCTTGGTGGTCCTTATCAGATCTTCACTTCTACCTTCTACTCCACTATGGATGCACTGGGTGCACGACATGTTATGCCCTCTTTTGAGACCTTTTGTGACAGGTTAACTCGTGAGCAGTCCAAGCTCAGTCAGATGGACTCTCTTACAGGTTCACAGTCACAGGCATTGCTTTCCAAGTCATCTCAGGATACACAGAAGCCGAAGCCGAAGCAGGTATCTGATTCCTCTTCTCAGCACTCTACTGGCCCACCATCTTCTTCTAAGAAGGAGAAACAGAAGTCTCAGAA
>MU224824.1:1792166-1810069 GCA_018584345.1 Thuja plicata
TTAATTAAATCATATTGATTTAATTATATAAGTTTCTATTACTCTATTGCTTAAGCTTCACTTAGGTGCATTATTAATTAATTCTTAATTAATAATGTGCAACCTAGTATTTTCCTTTTAGGGTTTCATTCACCTTTTTAAGGTTGAACTTTGTAATTGTTGTTAAGGAATTCAGATAATATTTTTGCTCTCACCTTTTGAGTAAATTCTGAGTTTTGCTTTTTCCTCCTTTTGCTTCATTCTTTATGACAGGTTTTTGCATGCAGCTGGATCTTGGAGTTGAATCTGATATTTCATCAGTTTCTACATGTATGTTGTCTTTGGATCATCATCTCAAGCTTCAATCTTTCATTTTCTTCTCTCAGTTCACCAATAGCTTCTAGTTTTCCATTTAATTCTATATTCAACCAGTTTGCCTCATTACTCATCAGAACTATGTGATTGGTGATCTCATGATGATGTTCAGTTAGTCTTTGGATTTCTGACTCTCTTTCTTGTAACCTTTCAGTGATATTTCTTCTGTCATCAATGGCTAATGTTATTTCTTGCTCAGCTTGTCTAGGATTGTTCATGACATCAATCATTTTTATCATCTATGTCTCTTGACTAATTTGCAACATTTTCACTTGCTCTGTCAGATGTTTATTGGCTTCATTCAGAATAGTCATGCTCCCTTCTTATGTATATGATGAATTGGTATATGTAGATGTTGATAACTCAAATAGATCCGGTATCTCTTCTTCTTGATAATATTTTTCATTGTTCTGAGTTGTAATAACTTTCCTCTCATCGAGTAGCTCTCTCATCTTGATTCTTATAGCTTTGTATTGCTCATAGAATATATGTATCTTGAGCTTCTAATTCTTAATATTTATATCAAGCCTATACTTCTCCATTGTATGATATTTTCTCTTAAGTATCTAAACTTTCCAAACAAGAGTTATAGCTCTGATACCAATTGTTGGAATAAATGGGAAGTATGTAATGAGAGGAGAGGGGTGAATCAGTACCTCTAAAACTTTTTGGTAATTTGACCTTTAACCATGTAATCAAATTATATGCTTTACTGGTCTATCTGTTGTTCTTTCTTTATGCATGTAATAACATTTCATAACCTTAATTGTTTATATACATTCATAGAAACATTCATGAAAGTAATTAACACATAACATAAGATATGATATCGCAGAAAACCCCTATTAAAAGGTAAAAAACTACGGTGGGGATGAGACCCACAAAACTTCACTATCTGCAGATTGGAAGGGGTTGGTTAAGGCTTACAATTGTTGATCTCTAAGTTTTGTTGATCATTAGTGTCCCACACATTTATCTAAGCAGGTTAGTCGGTCATCACTGCAACCGAGCTATCCAATATAGGCCGAGAAGTAGTTATTGTTGAGTAGATAGTAGTTGTCGAGTTGCACAGAAGCCGAGTGAAGTTGATCAGTTCATACCGAGTGCCAGAGTCTTCATATGCCGAGCAAGATAGTTTTTTCATACATGTCAGGAATGGCACAAACTTGAAGGTAAACTATTTTACGCCGACATATTTGAGTATTTAATGTTTTCAACGGAGTTAATTTCGCATTAAATCATTTGATTCAATACGTGGCACAGAACCAATCAGAAAATTGGGATGCCCAAGCGGAATAAGTATTTGATCTTGATCGTTGATCTAAATCTAAATGCCAAATCCGTAAGATATATAAGATTGCCTTTTACCCTAATTTTGTAAGGTGTGTGTGTGTGTGTGTGTGTGTGTGTGTGTGTGTGTGTGTGTGTGTGTGTGTGTGTGTGTGTGTGTGTGTGTGTGTGTGTGTGCGTGTGTGTGTGCGTGTGCGCATACAAGAGAGGTATGTGAAGGGTTATTTTGACTTAAGAAGCATAGATCTAGAAGAGCAACAGAGCAATGAGTAGCACAGTAAAGTTATATCACATTATTTTCTCTAGAAGGTATTGAAAAGAGAAGATTCGTCATCAACATCTGAGTGTATATCGAAGGATCAGATCTTGAGACATTCTAACAAGTGTATCAGGTGAAATCTCTTAACAAAGTGGTTCTAGAAGACCTTTCTAAATATCTTAGCCGAGTACTTACTTTGTTGTAAGTTTAAATCCTTTTACAAGGTAGATTGTAATAATCTATAGCTCTTAACCGGGCAGACCTTTAATCAGGTAGATTACAAGTTGTGATCGAAATTTATAGCCCTAACAGACATACATTATTGCTGCAGTAGTGAAGATTTTTGTGGGTGTCACCCCACCCCAGTTTTACCTTATTGGGTTTTTGGGTTACCAAATTTTGTGTCTTGAGTTATTTATTTTATGTTATGGATGTTACTAGTTGATAGATTAATGCATGGTTGTGGATCAATTTATTTTAAAGGGTAAAAGTTTTAAGATCTTATTCACCTCCCCTCTTAGTATCTTGCTTTCCCATCTTGTATTTCAGACAATTGGTATCAGAGCTCAGTTCTCCTATAAAAGGTTTTAATTAGCTTGAGAATACAGATCTTGAGATGGAGGTTTACAAATTGGGCAAAGTCATTGAGAATCAAAAGATTGATATTCAGCTAGCATTACATCAACTTGAGATAGTAAGATAGGAATTGAAGAAGTCCCTACTAACAAGGAAAGATTTGGCCAAACAAATGAATGATACTCATTATCAGGAAGAAGAAATTGCAAGTCTATTATAGAATGGAAACTCTACTAAGAGCAATGCAGCAATTTCAGATCTATTGGAAAGGAACAATACATTGTGTGAAGAAGTCAGAAACTTGATAAGAGAACAAGAAATGCAAACAGTAAGACTATGTGAAGTAGTGGAATAGAAGAAGAAAGCTGAAGATGACAAAGCTATGGTTGAAGAAGACAAAAGACTGATGACTATCAGACTTGATGAAAGGACACATGATGTAGAAATGATGACAAACAATCAGGTTGACATGGTGAATCAACTACTACTTGTGAATCAGGAAATCAGCAGGAAAGACATGGAAATTGTGAATTTGAGATCTGAGAACAATCAATTGAAAGATGAATTAAGATTTGAGAAATAACTTAATGAAAGATTCAACAAACCAAATGAAGCTTTGAATTATTTTTGAAAATATGATGGAAGCATCAAGAAGATCTAAGGACTCTTTTGGATTAGGTCACAGTGAACAACAAACATCTTATGAGAAAAGAGAATCATCTAAGACTAGTGAAAGGAGGAATGTAAAGACAAAGAACAACAAGCCTGTATGCTACCACTGTGGAAAACCAGGTCACACAACAAACAACTGTCAAAGCATGAATGGTAAGTCCAATCCTAAACCTAAGTTCAATGGCTATTGCTTTAACATTAAGAAGTATGGACATCAAGCACATGAATGTTGGGAAAAGGCAAGCAATGCATCTCCCACACTGAGATTCAATGGGTATTGTTACAACTGTAAGAAATTTGGACATAGAGCACAAGTTTGCAGATCTAATGCTAAACAACAATGGACATCAAAGACACAAGCAAAAGCACCTAGGAAAGGCAACACTTATAATTGGGATTACAACACTTGGCATAGTTGTCATTATTGTGGTGAGTATGGACATGTTCTAGAAAACTGCATAAAGACACATTTCAAAGGAAAATCTAAGAGTTGGATAATGGAAGCCTAGTTTGTTATAATTTTCTAAAAATGGTCATACTAGGAAAGATTGCAAAACAAGGGTACCTGCTCCTACTGTTAAGCATATTAGAGCACAAATGAACCAGACATGGACAAGGAAAGAATAATTGAACAATAGTGAAGCTACTACAGTCAAGGTCACCCAATCCAATGGATCAGGTGATCACACCATCACCAACTAAGAAAATGAGGTATGTGAGGAACTTCATTTATATTTCACATCTTTCATCAGTTCCTAACATATAAAAATGCAAAAGTCCATATCTGCATATGTAAAGATGCATCAGGACACATTTTGAGACATGTACTGAGAAAAGTCAATATGCACTATAGGTGTCGAGCAACAGTGTTATTATGCACTAAGACTGAGTTCCCTGGTGTATGTCGAGCTGGTATTGTTGACCGAGTAAATTTTGTATGATGACCGAGAGGTAGGCGAGTTTTGTGAGTCAGCCGAGGATAGATGTATGGCACTTACTCAAAGGATAGAACATTTAATGTTGACCTAATTTCTGTTCTTTGCAGTCTATAAAGGAAAAGAGTCATTCACTTTCATTTCTCACCTTATGATTAAGAATTCCACAAAGCATTTGTGAAATTGATTTCTACAAAGATTTTTTGAAGATTTCTACAGCGTGTCATCGGCAAACTTGAGTGAAAAGTGTGAATTTTTGTATCTGCCGAAGTACTCTGTTCATCGTCTTTAAAACCCTATTTTTGGAAATCATGGCTGCAATTTATTTCATAGCAGCTAAGGATATGGAGAAGGAGTTGATGAAAGTTCAATTGGTTAGGAGCGACACCTATGTGCCTCCTAATTTCAGGGCAGTCCTAAAAGCGCCATCTAGGGTGATCTGACCGGAGCCCTATCAACGATTCCACCCAAGGTACTCATGATTTATGATGTTAGGTCATGTTATATGTGCAAAGTTAGTGAAATTGGAGATCATGAGTTAAGGGAATCCTTCAATAAATTATGTGTAGATAGAGCCCTAAAAGATTAACATAAACATCTAGCTGAGAGAGGGTTAACTCGTGCCCTAGATTTCCCAAGAGATTTCAAAATGGAATGGATTAAGATTGTCCTTAGCCAGTTAGGATTACAAAGGAAATTATCACATGAACATATGGCTGGAAAATGGACCAGTTAGGATTACAAAGGAAATCATCCACAAGGTAACTGGATATCTAACTATTAACAGGAAAAGGACCATGAGATGCCATAGTAAGGAGAATATAGAAGAATACATTGGAGCTGTCTGGAATAAAAGAGGAATGACAATCTCAACAATTAAGGATTTGGAGCTTGATTTTGCAGTTAGGGTTATTGCTCACAAATTTTATCAGTTGAGCCGACTAGACAGTGTCCCATGTATTGCAGTCGACCAGGCTTGGAATATTGTGAAGAAGGACCATACTTATGACCTTGCTAAGCTTTAGTTGATATAGCTGGCCAAGAACCTTTCTTCAATCTGAAAGGCAAAGAACTCAATATGTAAGTTCGGTTCTCTGCTAGTTTGCATATTTTTCTATGTACATAATACATTTGCTACTTTTGGAGATATTGTATGGAAGACAGACCGACCAATCACATAGAAGATCAATGTAATTATTGAGCAATTAGGTGGTAACTTTAATAATATAATGGGAACATGCTTTGTCAAATTCAAGAAAAATATGAGATTGAGAAGCAGAATTCCCAGGTCACTAGCTGAGAAACACTATGAGGATATTTGTTTCCTAGTGGACACAGATTTTACCTATGTGCAGGTAGTAGTGCCGAGGGTATCATGGCTAAGGCCATTACCTTATGAAGTAAATATTGATGAGACATCTGCAGCTATAATAGCTCTACTGGCAGAGGAGATTGATGGTTCAGCCAGACATTTTGGGAATTATGAGGAAGATAAGTCCAAAATATCTATGAATTTGAAGGCTGACACTATGGAGAGGAAAAGGAAAAGAATTGTAAAAGATTTAAAGAAAATGGTTTCAATAGAGAGTGATGAAAAAATAGAGGATGCACCTTTGGGTTTATCAATAGGACATGGAGAAGATGTGTCTAGTGAAGAAGAGGTGAGTGAACCTGAAGAAGAGATCACTCTAAAAGCTAAAGGAAAGTAGCCAGTAGTTGCCAAGGAAACTAAACCAAGCCAATCCTAATCTAAGGCTACCCCTTTTGTTGCTAACTAGCCTAGGACAAGGGCATCAACTGTTTCATCTCTTGCTGAGTCAACCAAAGTATATACAAAGAAGAATGCTGGAGAGAGCAGTTCAGGGAAAAGAAAACAAGTTGAAACAAAGGTTGTGCTGAGCCAACCTAAGAAGAGATCAAGGAGGAAACTAATCTTGGAGAAAGAAGATAATGAGGAGAAGATAGATACAGATGAACCCAGAAATATACCTACAGCATCACATAAACCAATGACCAATATTGATGAGGTATGCAAGAACATAAGAAGTATTGTTGGATTAGTAGGATTTAAATTTATCAAGTATGAGAAGAAAATCATAGTAGACAAGCATAAGATTCAGGAAGCACTATTAGATATGATGGGTACATTCAAGATGACACCTGTAGAGATAGGAAACCTTGTTCCTATAGATCTTTATGATATATAATCACAAAAGTGGCAATATGCTTTGATGACTAAAAGATGAATAAGGGAAGGGACACTAGCTAAGGTCATTCCTAGACTAAAGAAATAAATAGCCAAACTTATTGAACAATGTCAAAGGAAGTTTATTCCTAAACAAAGAGCCTATGCGATTCTGAAAAATGATGTTGAAGGTGTAGTCCAACAGAGCACCCAAATCTGGAAGGAGACTTTTGGGTTAATAACTAAGAAGGTAGATAAGAAAGGTGAAGGAACCTCAGAGAAGAAGGAAATGGAAGACCAAATTACTAATGATCAAAGAGAGACTGAGATGGAACTGGAAGAGCAAACAGACAAAGTACAAACTGTAGATCTGACAACAGATAGTCCCATTGACACTACACTTGGAGATATCAGCAATTTGGATGTCGAGGATTAGGATGAGCTGGTAGACATAGGTATGCAATCGCTTATTCATGCAACTAAGGCCGAGACAGAGAAATCAGAGGAACAGGAGGTAATCAATAATAATCCACCTATTATAGAAGTTGTACAAACATTTTTAGATAGTGGAGATAAGATGGAAGAAATTGAAAATAAGCCTACATAACAAGAGGCTATACAAGTGTTGGTATATCTACCACACTCTGTATCATCTACTCCAACTGGACCCAAAATTGGGAGTATACTTGATTAGCAGGTAATCTTGACTCAGTTGAAGACTACAATTGAGATTAATATTGACAAAGGAACAGATATTGAAGAACTTGAGCCGAGTATCAACTCACCTAAGCTCAAGAAGAAGAAGCTAAACAAGAAGAAGTCACCAAGATTAAATGTCACATTGGATGAAGTTATTGTGATTCCTAAATGGGATCTAGAGAACTTGTCATATGAGCAGATTTAGACTCTTCAAGACCTATTAAAGAGGAAGAAAAGACAAGAGGAGATGAAGAGGGAGCATAAGCAGAAGTAAGTCCTCCATGATATAAAGGATATTTTTGTTAAAGCATTTGACATGGAAGATGAAAATCTACAAGCACCAATTCTGGAATAGTTAGTTCACATTGTGCAGGAAGTGAATGATGAAAACATTGAGGCTAATGAAAATTTGTTGCAATGGTCCAAGAGAAAATTTGTGAACAAAGTCTTGGAGAAGATATTAGAAGAGATTGCTACCAAACATGTTGAACTTTCTTCTCTTGTTAACATTCTTGAAGTTGCAAATAATGTTTATTCTTTGTACAAAAGGTTATGTGATGTACAATTCTTTAAAAAGGATAATCAATAGCTTATTGAGAAGTTGCAATTAGACTTAAAGTCAATAGCGAGCTCATTGAGCATGGATGCTAGTTCTAGCTCCATCTATTTTGATAGGTTGACTCATGCACGAAGGAGGTTAGCCAAGCTTATGGCTGAAGATGGTCGAATAAGGTCCAAATTGATAATGATTCAGACTAACTTGATACCTCATCTAGAGGTTATTTAGAAGGAACTTGCAGTTGCACGTGAATTAGTCAAGAGAGATCCTCATCTCTCTATTACAGATAGTTTGGTAAGTCTAGCTGCTGAGCTAGAAATTAAGTTATAGGTTATGAAGTTTGTTAAGGATGGTTGGGATACAACATTTGCATTGATATTATAGCTTCATAAGCCATTTTTGGATAAATATAACTTAACCACTACAACTATCAATGACAAAAACAAGGGGGAAATAGATAAGGAATCGGAACAAGGTGTGTAGTAACAAGCATAATTTTTTTTTTTGGAATGTACACTATGTAAATACTATATGAAGTCTAAAGTATAATCTTAGGGGGAGTACGTTGTGTACTTAGGCAAATTTTGTGGAAGTATAGAAATGATAAGTGTTTTTGCCACTAATATCAAAGGGGGAGATTGTTGATCTCTAAGTTTTGTTGATCATTAGTGTCCCACACTTAGTCATTTATCTAAGAAGGTTAGTCGGTCATCACTGTGACCGAGCTATCTAGTATAGGCTGAACAGTAGTTATTGCCGAGCAGATAGTAGTTGTCAAGTTACACAGAAGCCGAGTGAAGTTGATCAGTTCATGTTGAGCGCCAGAATCTTCATATGCCGAGCAAGACAGTTTTGTCATAGATGTCAGGAATGGCACAAACTTGAAGGTAAACTATTTTGGGCTGACATATTTGAGTATTTAATGGTTTCAATGGAGTTAATTTTGCATTAAATCATTTGATTCAATATGTGGAACGGAACCAATCAGAAAATTGGAATGTCAAAGCGGCATAAGTATTTGATCTTGATCATTGATCTAAATCTAAATGCTAGATCCATAAGGTATATAATATTGCTTCTTACCCTAATTTTGTAAGGTGTGTGTGTGTGTGTGTGTGTGTGTGTGTGTGTGTGTGTGTGTGTGTGTGTGCGCGTGTGCATGAAAGAGAGATATGCGAAGGGTTATTTTGAGTTAAGAAGCATAGATCTAGCAAAGCAATAAAGCAGTGAGCAGCAAAGTAAAGTTATATCAGATTATTAGATCAGAGAAGGTATTGAAAAGAGAAGATCTATCATCAGCATCTGAGTGCATATCGAAGGATCAGATCTTGAGACATTCTAACAAGTGTATCAAGTGAAATCTCTTAACAGAGTGGTTCTAGCGGACCTTTCTAAATCTCTTAGCCGAGTGCTTACTTTGTTGTAAGTTTAAATCTTTTTAAAAGGTAGATTGTAATGATCTATATCTCTTAACCAGGTAGACCTTTAATCAGGTAGATTACAAGTTGTGATCAAAATTTGTAGCCCTAACAAGCATACTTTATTGCAGCAGTAGTGAATATTTTTGTGGGTGTCATCCCCACCCCAGTTTTACCTTATTAGGTTTCTGGGTTACCAAATTCTGTGTCTTGAGTTATTTATTTTATGTTATGGATGTTACTAGTTGATAGATTAATACATGGTTGTGGATCAGTTTATTTTAAATGGTAAACATTTTAGTGTCTAGTTCACNTTCCCCCCCCCCCCCCCCCACCCCTCTCAGTATCTTGCTTTCCCATCTTGTATTTCCAACAATAATTTTGATCACTTATGATGATCTACCCTATTAGGAGTATCATGTGGAGACTGGTTAAGCTCTACTTTGTTAAGAGCTTTAGAAACACTATTTAGTGTGCACTTGGTTAAGATATTTACAAAGGATTTCTTCTATTTGATACACTTGTTAGAATATAGTCAAAAATATTCATTGACCTGAGAGTATGCAATCTAGAATTGTTGATTACATATCCATTAAAGCTTACATGTACAATGTATCACCTAATGTGATTGAATAATACCTTTATTTCTCGGGTAGCCTTGTGAATGGTTCTTGGTAACCAAATTCATAATTTGTTATTCTGTTTCTTGAAACTCTTAGTCTCTTCCATAGATGTGCTCCTTGGCTACTATCATTCTCACATTGTTAACAATGAATGATTTACACATCTATTTATATAATAGATTTTTTCCTCTCTAATTGCATGGGTTCAAAACTAACTCTATGATCGTAGGTTTACAACTTGACCTTGATCCCTAGTTTGCATGTTTTTAATCAGTTAGATTGATTAAAACAATTACATTGCTTTCTCCTCAAGAAATGGATTTAAAACAAATTAAAGCTCTAAATATAAAACACAAGTGTTGTATCTAACGTAGAAGTCAGATCCACATTTCTTAGGATTTAATTGACTTTCGGTGTCTGATGATCGATTTGCATAGAAAGTTTGTCTTTCGGGTTCCCTTGCTCTGTCAGGTTCCTCTCTTTTCTGCTCGTCGATTTGCACTTTGATTTGCTTGTCGGGTTGCTTTGTCGGGTTGCTCCTGTCAGGTTCCTCTTTACATTTTTAGTTTTCACTTTGCCTTGTATCCATGGTTTACACTTTGAATTGTTCTATTAGTTTGTACTTTAGCCTGTCTTTCAATTTGTCTTGACCGATGGTTTTCCTTGTATACTAATGGTGAAATAATGTCATCAATCTATATGTTATACTAGATAGTTTGGGATTTGGAAAGGTGTCTCCTTTAATGATGGAAATGAATCTTATACACATAATCTTTTTGTGGATGATACTCTTCTATTTAGAGAGGCCACCATCATGGAAGCTTGAGTTATTAAATAAATCATCGATGATTATTCGATGGCATCTGGGAAATTAATTAATCCAACAAAATCAATTTTTTGCTTAAATGTTACCCCTTTAGTTCAAAATAGTCTTTCTAAATTTTGGTGCTTCTCTTTGGGGGAGTTTCCTTGCTGATATCTTGGAGTCCCCTTCTATTCTAGCTCAGAAAAAACATTATTTCCAGGATAAGATTATTTCTGCAATTTCTCAACAGATTCTGTCATGGAAGCATAAATGGCTGACCTTATCTAGAAATTTATTGATCATTAAATCTATCTTAAATTCCATCCCAATTTATCTTATGTCGGTCTTGAAGATGCCTAAGCATTCAATTGAAGAACTCGAGTCCATCTTAAGGGACTTTCTTTGGGCTGACAATGTAACTGAGAAGAAAAAGTTACCCCTTCTTTCTTGGAGTAAGGTAGTCTCTACTCCTAAATCCATCCAGGGTGCTGGAGTCAGGGATCTACATTTATAAAATAAAGCATTGGGTGCTAAATTGCTTTAGAAATTATACCAAAACCTGAATTCTAAATGGACCAAATTAATGAGATCAAAGTACCTTTACTCTATTGAAAGGGAAAGAATATTTACAACTTTAGTTTTACCTTGAGGGTCTAACATGTGGAATTTCATGGTTTCTTGTTGAGAGCTCATCCTACCCTCCCTCTCCTTGTTGATACATGATGGGTAAAAAGCGCAGTTCTGGGAGGACTTGTGGAATGGGAACACACCTTTGTCTCAAATCTAGGAGTGGAACCCCTTAGATGCTCATCTTAAACAGATTTGGGGTGACCGGGTTTGTCATTATTTAGATATTTAGGATGGTCTGACAGTTTGGAAAGATCTTTCTGGCCTAAATGATTTTTAAGATTTGGCAGCAGAACTTCATAAGGAACTTAGCTCTAGACCTATTTTATTCTCTACTCTTGAGGATGAACTTATTTGGTTAGGTTCTCCTTCTTGCCAATACACAGTTAAGGCTAGTTATGACTCAAATTTATATCTTCAATCTTCTAACTCTTAGCATGTAAGGCTTTTATGGGGATCTGCATGTTTTCTAAGGCAAAGACCTTTTGTGGTTGGCCATCCAGGATAGGGTCCTCATTGGGGCCAGGCTTTATAGATTAGGGATTACCATTGTTTTTCCTTTTACTTTATGTGGATACTTTATGGAAACTTCTTATCATTTATTCCTTCACTGCCCTTTTTCTCTTGATTATTGGTATTGGCTTATTCAGAGGCTAGGGTGGTTTACAACTATTGGCCCTAATCTTTGTGATAACTTCAAATCTTGGCCTTTTTTGCACAAATATTCCACATTTGAACCTCTTTGGGAGGTGAGCCCCTCTATAGTCATTTAGAATATTTGGCTTGAGAGATGAAAGAGTATTTAGAGGCAAATCTACTTCATGCATCGAGGTCATTAGAAAAATAGAAAATTCTATATTTGAAGTGATGCTTACATATCATGTTAGATTGATCAAGACAAAAAAGAATTTTACTAAGTGGGATTTTTTTATTCATGACAATTGGCCTCTTCTTCAGTCCCTTCCACCTCATGGATGTCAAGCTTCTTGTTCATCTTCCTCCTCTTGTCTTAATGCTACTTGGTCTACTCCTCCTGGTTTTGTGAAACTGAATTATGATGGTGCCTCCAGGAGAAATCTGGGCATTTAGGGAGCGGGGATTATTTGTAAAAATTCTGAGGGGAACATTATTAGAGAAGCTTGCAAAAAGCTTCCCTCGGACTCCAACAATGTAGCGGAGATCGAAGCTCTTCTCTTTGGAATTTTTATTGCTATCTCCATGAATATATCTTATATCATAATTGAGGGGGACTCAATGGTGACCTATAACATAATCTCCTCTAGAAAGACTTCCTTATGTAAACTAAGATATAGACTGGATTTGGTCCTCAAAATGTTAACATCTTTTCAATCCTTTGAGCTTAAACATTGTTTTAGAGAGGCAAATATGGTTGTTGATAATTTGGCAAATAAGACGATTGATGATCCATTATCACTTTAGGAAGTGGATATGAATTCTTTGTCACATTTTGTATAATATTGATACTGCTATTTGAGGCTAACTTACATGTTTATTTATCATATTCTTAACTGTTCTTTTTTACTTCTCATATATGTGTGTGTTTCAGATTATATTCCTGCTTCATGGATTTTAGTTTTTCTATATCAGTGGTACTAATATGGATTTTATCCAAAGGTGAAGTTGCTCTCTGTGTAGGTGCGCCACTTTGGTTGTGTGATCCCCTTCATATTATTGTACTATGTCTGGAGGATCAGCTAATTATATTTGGTAGGTGGATGAGAGACCATTTTCTTCAGCAGTGACATTTGTATCCCTTGGGTCCCCTTCATCTTCTCTCCCTTTTCTCTCTGATGGGTCTTTCTTGGATGTTAAGGGATACTAATAGGGATTGTATGGATTCTTTGGCATTATTTCAAAGTTCTCGTTTGGGGTTTTTTGGTAGGTTTAGGCACATTTCTAGGTGAGGTTCTCTTTTTGGCTTAATTTGGGTAGACTAGTATGTTACTATATCAATCTGCATGGGCTACAACCAGAGGTTTTCTTCCTAGTTCTTTCCTACCGGTATACCCACCTGAACCAGGTGGTTATACCAAAAGGTTTTTCCTAGGCACTTATACCCAAAAAAAATTGATAAGAACTATTAAATAATTTTATTTAAAGTTATATCCATGTAAATCTCTATTCTAATTTTCAAATTATACCCTCCTTTATGGGATAAACTTAACACATAATTTAAAATAATAAACAAGGGTGTAACAAGGGAATCAAATATTATGATATTAATCTCAAAAAAATATAGAATGTTTCAAAGTGGGAAAATAAATAATAAATTAGAAATAAAACTCTAATGTTAAGATGTAAGGGGGTGTAGGATCAAACGAATTTAGTAAAATAAATTAATTTTTCTTTAAAGATAATCAAAACAATTCAATTGTTGAATCTGCAAATAATAAAAAGTATCATTATACTATATTGTAAAAGAAACAATATAGATGAGTTTGAAATAATGTTGACAAAGTAAGGATATGACTAGAAAGGAAATTTGTGAATGTTGAGAAAAATATATTTGATATATTAAATAAGATTGATTGAAACTATTTTAATTTCTTTCATATTAAAATGGACAAAGGTGTGAAAATTTGAAACATTTTAGAACTACTCTATTCTCAGGCCATGTCTCAGTCACTGGTAAAAAATCTTGCGGGTGCAAAACACACAGCATTTTTGCATCGGAGAGACAAGAACAATATCACTTGATGAAGATAACATACGATGTTTTCCATCGTGCACCTGGGACCTTAACATTTGGAACACATTAGATTTAATCACGCAAACCCATGAAATCTGATTTGTTGAACTTGGAAAAGATGATCAACATTTAAATCTCACGGGTGCAAAAATACACAACATTTTCACACCAGAGACAAGAGAAACATCACCCAATGTAGAAAATACACAACATTTTCCACCACGCACCCGTGCGCTTAACATTTTACACACCTTAGATTTAATCGCACAAGCGTGATAAAATATGAGTTGTTGATCTTGGAAAAGATGATTAAATTCTGCGAGTGTGAAAATACACAACATTTTCGCATCACAATATAAGCACAATATCATCTGATGTAGAAAACACACAGTATTTTCCACTACACACTTGCGCACTTAACATTTTGCATAACTTATATTTAATTGCGTAAGTGAAATGAAATCTGAGACGTTGATGTTAGAAAAGATGATCGATGTTTAAATCCTACGGGTGTAAAAATACACAATATTTTCGCATTTAAGAGACAAAAACAATATCACCTCGATGCTGAAAATACACAACATTTTCAATCATGCACTTCCGTGCTTAACATTTCACTCACCTTAGATTTAATCATGTAAGTGTGATGAAATCTGAGTTGTTGATCTTTGAAAAGATGATTTGCGTTTAAATCGTGCGGGTGCGAAAACACACAACATTTTTGCATTAAAGAGACAAGAACAATATCACCTGATTAAGAAAATACACAATGTTTTCTATCGTGCACTTGCGTGCTTAACATTTATACACCTTATATTTAATTGCGCAAGTGCGATGAAATAATTTCTTCGCGATTGATCTTGGAAAAGATGATCGATGTTTAAATCCTGTGAGTGCGAAAACATACAACATTTTCTACCAACAACCATCATGCCTTCAATGATTCCCCGTGCATCTGTGCATGGACACACTTGTTTCACGAAGGTACTGCAAATACGCTGGGTGCAGAAAATACACACCATTTTTGCAACCTTGCATATATGCACAATTTTTTTCCATTTTTCTTGCGACACATGTGGGAATGCAAGATGAAAAAAATACACAATGTTTTCACACTGGATAAATTGGGGGGAACGTGGGTGTCAAAAACACACAGTGTTTTTGTAGACCTATAAAAATAGTGCACTACCTATGCCCAAAACATACTGCACTTATCCCATAAAGGTCTCTCAGGTTAGTTATCCATGTGGGCTATGGTGGTGAAAATAGCCAATAGTTATATAAAGAGCTACAAAAAAAGAGAAAAGTATTACACATATTTTATTGTGATGTTGCTATTAGGATTCAACTGTGCTTCACCTTTGTGGGCATCACCGAGATCCAATGAGTGCTAAGTGTTCCATTTCAGTCTCATGAGAGATGGGTTCATGTGAACCACTACTCATGAAACATGGGTCAATGAGTTTGACTCAAAAAACTACACAGTTGAATCCTGATAGAAATATCACAATTTGACTTGATGTGGAAAATATCTTCTACTTATCATCTTTAATTGTTGTAGGTTTGTGATTAAAGTTCAATGTTCACAATAGTTTAAGATACGCATTGTGTTGTTAAACTTGTAAATCTTAATTCACGGTTGATAAGATGTGTTTATTTTTTCTCATTTGATGTTATCTCTAATGAACGGTTGAATATCACAACCTTCTTTCATGGTTAATTCATGATTGTTAGGGTTCCAAATGTCATGATAATGAGTGTTATATGGTTGTCAGAACTAAGTATGTTAATTGAGTTAAAGTGAATCTAATCAATTCATCAAGGAATGTATTTGACATCATATTTATGGTGACATAAATAATTTACAATTTCACACACTATTATAGAAGGTGATGGTATCTAACCATTTATTTCATTTAACGTCAAATGAGTAAAAAATCACATCTTATTAACCATGAACTAAGCTTCAGTAGGTTGAAAAAGAAATTTTATATTCCAACCACCACTTCATATATATAATGAAATCTTATCACAACTTTAGTCCTAACTATAATCCAAGCCATAATCCTAACTATATTCCTAACCATAATCCTAACTATAATCCAATCCTAACTCTAAACCCTAATTATAACCCTAAACCATAAACCATAACTCTTAATATAATACTAACCATGATGTAAATCCCAACCCATCCAATGGTTGAGATGCTCAGTTGACTCTCAAAACCTTTGGCAATTCACGCACGAGTGAGCAGAAAAGGGAAGGAGAAAGAGGCCCTAATCCCTTCCTAAAACCCTAACCCTAATATAAATTATAATCCCAATCCTAACCCTAATTACCATAATACTAACCATTATGTAAATGCTTACCCTAACCATAACCCCAATCCCTAACCTAAATATGACATGAAGAAGTTAAAAAGTAAAGGGTACGCCAAAAAATATAGATATTTACCCATGGTCAATCCACTTCCAACACAAAAAAATCTAGATAAAAATGCTTGAGAATTAATAATTGGCGATGAAAGCATAGAGTATTTTATAAGTACATATTAGAGATGGAAGTAAGACAAAAAAAAATACTAGAGTGTTGAAAGACATGAATAACATTAACTTGTTCTTCTAGGAGGGAGATTAAAAAAAGTCATGAGAAAAATGACTATTGAAATTCTAGAGACAAGAGTTGGTCAAAGAAATATAGGTTGAGTACTCATGAAGGATATTATGAATTTTTGGTAATGTCCTTTAGCTTAACCAACATCCTACTTTTTAAATGTTATAAATACTGCGTTTCATAGTCGCTTTCATAAATTCATATTAATATTCTTCGATGAGAATTTCAATACAAAAATAAGTGGACCAATCATCTCTATTACATGGATATCAAGTTGAAACTTGGGTTATATTTACCTACAAAGATTTATTCTAGGTTGAGTTCAAATAAATACTATATTATAGGAAGAGAATGCATAAGAGTTATCCTCCTACAGTCCTCCTACAACAATATATAAGATCTCTAAATGAAGAAGATTACATATGCCTATCATAGATAATATATATGAAGCCCTTAAGTAGTCTCATATGATAAAAAAAAAGTGACTATTAAAGATGGGGTAAGGAGAGTATTTAGAACACTATCTCTAAAATAGATCCACATTAGTCATATTAAAGTCATCAGTTATTCTACATCATTGTATATAAGTCAACTAGGGTGGAAAATTTTTCATCATCTCCTTCTTTTGAAATAACTCCTTCCCATCCTTCAAGTAGGTGACCACCAAAGATAGCTACTTCTATAACTCTTATAACCTATGATGCTCAAAAGGATGAATAGACTGAGGGTGCTTTAACGAAAGTGTGTGAATAGGTAGAATAATAGCTTAAGAGAGGAGAGGATATATTACAGATATATTATTCTCCTCCTAGCCCTCACCAATAGGTATCTCAAATTTCTATTATATACTTACCATTTATCTATGGGCCCAGTTTTTTTTAAGTTGGATTTTTTTTCTATAAGAAGGATTACACAAGTGTAACCATTAGACTTAGTAGCAATACATGAAATTATAAATAAAGGAAAAAATTAGAAGAATAGAATACTTTTAGCGATTACGAAAAAGAAAAATAGGGAAATTCTTACTAAAGTAACAAACCCCTTTTTACTGATTATGCCAGAAATCATGTTCCTGACCCCATTCCTGCCCAGGTCAATAAGAGGAAGTCTGTGGGGTCTCTGCCTAAGTCTTCTAAACCCAAAAAAGCCTCTCTGTCTTCTGGTCCGTCTTCTTCTTACTCCTCGGCTGTCTTGAAGAAACCTAAACATTCTAGTGGCATTGTTGGTACGGAAAAGATTGTTCCGGTTATTCCTCCTTGTCATCATATCCAGTCGTCTGATGGCAAGAAGCATACCCCTCTGGATTCTGAAATTGAAGATGCCCAGAATATTTAGCAGGATCCTAGTATTGAGTCGCCCCACTCTACCCAGACCCCAGTGGTGAAGGACACAGTGGACCCCGAAATTACTAATGTTAAGGGAAACCCAGAGGATAGTTGTATCATCCCTATTTCTGGGGAAAAATTTAATTCTGGTCTGAAAAATGATAACACAGATGGTAATGAGATTAAAGGGACAGAGACTGATAAGAACAAAGATGCAGATATTAATACCATTGACAGTAATGCTGAAAATTCA
>MU224824.1:1810431-1824047 GCA_018584345.1 Thuja plicata
AAATGTTGAAACACTTGCTCACGCTGGTAAATACTGGTATGAAGGCTACTCTCGAGAACCTAATTTCTCTGAGAAATTGGCTGGAAAGTAATAAAGACAATGCTGATCATCCTGTTACTTCCCAGCATATGGGACCTGGAACACGTACAAGATCCAAGAAGCAGAAGATCGAGGATCCGGATCTCCAGAAGTTGAGAGAGAACATGATGACTATGAAGACTCAGCTGGTGGATTCTGAAAGCTTTCTGAAGTCTTTTCTCTGACTTTGGTGCTGGAGGTCTTTCTTTCTGTTTTCTTTCCAGCGTTTCTTTTGTTTTTTGTCTAGTATGTAACTATTGCCAAATATGGGTTTTGACCCACTATAGTTTGCTCCCCTCCTTGGGACAGTCTGTTGCTCTTTGGTCTTTTTTGCCTTTCCTTTCTATGCTATGTTAAAGGGTTTCGGGGTTCCCTTCAAAACCTGCTTTTACCATAATAAAAAACAACCCCCTTTTTACATAAAGATGTCACGGAAATGATCCCTCAAGATTACCAAATGACCTAACTCAATTTGGGTAAACAAAAAAAGGAAGAAGAGGTGACATATCTAGACTCTACCATTGAAAATTTTAAGTTGATACTTTCTCAAGATGAAGAATCTAAAAAATAACTCAAAGAACAACTAAAACAATGGAGAAATTTTGAAAAAGATTAATAGCTTCAATATCATTTACACCTACAAATTGTACAAATGTCCTAATTTTGACATCCAATATTGAAGTTGATAACTTGTACATTAGATAGTTGGATAGATATAATAGTAAATGAATCTTGTGAACAAATAGAATCGGGTTGTAAATATCATCGGCAACCTACTCATTTATATGAAATTATGAATATTTTTTTTAATCTAATAATTACATGATTATTATAGAGATACTAAAGAAGTCTAAACCAATCTTAATTTCTTTAAATTTATTCAATGACTATTCTATTTTATTTATGAATTATTGAGCAATTATTATATTTTAATATTATTCACTCATTTTATTTTATTTAAATAATAATAAAAAATTTAGTCAATAATTTAACATAAATATTAATAATAATATTTGTATATCACTTTACTAGAAAAGTAAAGATTATTTTATTTTTTATAATTGATTTTTTACGTAATAGTTATTTTATTTGAATTTAGAATTTTTTTAATTTTTTTAGCAATAAACGGCTTATGCCTTCAATTTTTATTATGTTTTTTGAAATTTTTACACCTCTATTCAGTGCGGGCACCAGAGGAAAAGAATGAAGGAAAGAAAAACCTTTGGTGTTGCCTAGGACTTAAAGTCCTGAAATTAAGTTTACAATATACATATCCTGGTTAACTAGGGAGAGTAAGGCTTCATCCCTTCTTTTTTTATTAATAATTTACATTCATAACTCTTTGTATATGTAATGTTGTGAAACTTGAGATCTTGAGGATGAGCTTGGGATTTCTCTTTAATCTTTAGTTTTTGTCTTGTTTGGCTTTTTTAAATATCATCCTTTAGATCCAATTTGCCTGCATTAAATTCCCGCTAATCAACTAAGATCATTATTAGTTTCATCCATTTAATTTTATGTCACATTGTACCTTACTTAATAACAAAAATAAAATAAAATAAAATTTCTTTAAACCAATTTCCTTGATCATGAAGATTTAAAAACTTAAAAATCCTTATATCTGAATATATATTCAATTTTGTGTACTAACCTTTTCTAAGTTGTAATATTGCCTCTTTTCCCCAAGGTGTATTGTTCTTCTCCTACACGAAGATCTTTACATGCTTCTATCCTAATTTTTCCTTAATTTTAATATTTTATCTTAACTATACTATTTTGTAGGTTTCTACTTCCCATATTATATTTGGTTCTTATGATTGTTAGTAACATTAATATTGTTAAATTCACTTAATATTCTGGTGATTTTAGATTGATTCCACCTTAAAATTTAATTTGGAAATTATTTTATACTAATTTGATAATTCCCAATGACATTCTAGTTAGTCCTGCATAATCAAATTTTTGAAAAATACCCTTTTTAGCAATCAATCATTTATTCATCTAATGACCAGGATTAATTCCATATATCTCTTAGTCATTAGGAAAGAAGTGAGAAGCATATTACATAATATGATAGTGATCTTTTATCCACATGCTTTTCTCAGTCCCTATAATTCAGGATTGCATAAATTTTAGAAGTCCACTGGTATTTATAAATAAAGATACTTACAAGAATGTATATGCTATTTTTTGTGCAAACATATATGGATGATGTATTCTACATATATGTTAATCAAATGTATAAACATATATATCCTAATAAATATCTCTATCCATATATATCAGCTTATTTGAAAAATATGCATTTGTGTCTGTTTAAATGTTCATTCACATTAGTATCGACTATAAAAATATTTCATCTATTATAAGAATAGAACTTGTTCTTATATTAAATATGTATTGATCCTTGCACCATGCTACCTAAAAATCTATATCTATTTTGGAAACATCGGTAGAATTCTCAGGTGTCGTAACAGGATCAGGGCATTTGATGCATTTAATACCTATTACTTCAACTATTTAGGTGTGTTAATCTATTATATGGCTCGGTAAGAGGTTTTACTCAGACAATCTATTATAGAAGGGAGATATATAATTAATATTTATAGATAGTATTATGAATTAAAATAATATTGTTTCAGTTTATACATATCACCATGCAAGAGTTGTTTGTATGCAAGAGTTGTATGTATTTAACTTTCCAATTGTCATAATATGTTTTCCTAAACTTCTAACTAAATAGCTTCTAGAAAAAGAACAAACTTTAACAACCCAAGAATGTATTAAAACTACTACCGTTATAATACTACCTACTAAATTTCTATCTGACCTATTTTCTGCACTTTCCATACATTTTCCTTGCCTTTTAGAGCTTTCTCCATGTTCCTTTGCCTTGATCTCCCTTAGAGTTTCTGACTTGCCCACATTATCAATTTCTATAATGTCGGTAAATCCTTTAATTCATTCTGCCTTAGCATACTCTACTATCTAGTTTTCATTCTCTGGGTTCTTCACATTAAGTAGCCATATCATAAATTTAAGGTTGTGTTTGATCTTCGGTCCTCACTTTACGAAATTTTCCTAGTTCTCAACCCAAATAATCGGGTACCTTGGTGGAGGAGCATTGTTGATCATTAGGACATTATAATGTTTGGCTTTGGGAATAGTTAGGGCATCATCAATGTGGGCCAAAACATTTGAGAGGTCTGCTAGTGTTTCTTTAATAAAGAGCTTCCTACATAGCGCTTCTTCTATGTCTCTATCTTTTTCGAAATACATTGCTAATGCCAAAAACATAGACGTTATGTCCGAGTTTTCCCTTGTTCGGTCTATATTGTAGATATACTATTCACCGAGGATATTCATCAGCATTGATTATCCTATCATGTGGAGCCAGTGAATGTCATCCATACGTTGTCTTATTATGTAATCTATTATCTTCATCTGCCTCTTCATTCCTGATATCATAACAGGGGTATCCATTCCTATTTCTTCAATCTATTTTTTCTCAGTCGTAGAAGGTATTTTTCTCCTCTTATCGATTTAAAAAGGCTAATTAATGCTAACTTGGTTCACATGACACTTCATCTATGTTGTATTTTACAATGAATTTGTAATTATGACTTCCTTACCTCAATGATGGTGTTTGATATTTAATGATTTTTTATGCGCCTTCCCCATTTAAATCTTGTTTATCCTGGGTAGACCTTACAGTGGTGATCCTTCATAAATGCTCTCATTAGAATGTACTTATAACCATTTAGTGTCCTTTATTTAATACTTTAATATACGCCTATCCATTTAATGATGGGATCTTAGAGAAAATAGAATATAAACTATTAATTTGCGTAAGTATTTGCTTGTTAAGATTGTTAGAGTAATAAGTTATTTCTCTTATTATTTAAATCATTTTGATTTAATTATTAAAGTCACTTATTATCTCTAGTTTACTTAAGCTAAATTAGGTAGATAATAATTAATTTTTTTATTAATTATTATCATGCAACCTAGGTTTCTCCCTTTTAGGGTTTTGATCACCTTTATAAGGTTCAATCTCTTTGTAATTATTATCACTCGGTGAATTATCTGAGGATGATATTGTATTCAGGGTTTTCTCTCCATTGTTTGCACAATATGTTTCCTCTTTCATCGATCTGTTATTTTTGGCCTCCATAGATTTTGTTTCTCTCTTTCTATGACATGTTTGCATGTAGGTGATTCTTGGGAGTTATAGGGTTGAGTTTTCATCAAATCCAATATGGTATCAGAGCTCCGTATCTTCATGCACCTGTTCTCTTCACAAGAGATTTGGCCTTGTTCTTCAGATCTATGTTTTCACGAGGTTTTTTGTTTCATATTTTTGTGGATCTGGGGGAGTTTGTTTTTGGAGGACTTTGGGCTCAAACGAACCTCACGGTTGCGCTTAAAAGACCCAAAAACCCCTATTTTCATATAAGGCACGTCCAATTTGGACATAATTTCATTCTAAGGCAATTTTTTTGTACAACCCTTTTTTGACACATTTTTCAAAGTGGTGAATTTTTTTTGTTTTGTTTTTTTCCAAAAACATTATCTTGGTACCTCCACCAATTTTGGCCAAAAATTTGGCAGTCCCACCATATTTAGTGACATCACCAGATTTGTCGAGCTTCACCAATTTTAGCTGAGATTTCTTGAGACTCTTCTTGTTTTGGAGCAGTCTTCAGTTTTTTGCTCATATCTTGAGCAAACAGAAGCATTTGTGGGCAAACAATATATCGTCAGAAAGCTAGTTCCGAGCCCAATCTGATCAGGTTTGGTTTTATGATTTTTCTATTTTGAAGGGTTTTCGGTCAAAGTTAGGGTTCCTTTTTCACTCCAGGAGCCATATCTTGCTCATTTGGGCTTCATTTCTGACTTTCACACATCGTTGGAAAGATGGTTATGTGCTCTTTCTTTTGGTATGGGTATAATTTCTAGAATCTTCCCCAGGTATATTTTATTCAATTTTTTTATTTTTTGCAATTTGTTGGATATCTTGGATGTTTCAGGTCTTGGGATCATTTTCCTTGCATGGGATGACTCATTTTTAGTTGTTACTTATGTTCTTACAACTTTCTATCATTCCTAAGCATTGAAAACATCTATCTTTGTAGCATTTATTTTTTGCAAATGCACGGATATAAAGTTTCATCCGTTGCATGCTTGGGATCTTGCACATATTGTGTATATTTGTACTCACACTCCATTATAAAGTGTCATGGGGGGTTTGATGTTTGCCTTGTTTGTCATCTACCATTGTCAAGTGAGTGTTCCTTCCATGAAATTATCCTCGTAATATGTGGACCAAGAGATTGATCATACATGACACCATCCTTTATATATGTTTGTACTTTCTTCAGTACTTTCCATGTTCCTGGTTCTTCGACATGCAGTTGTTCTTGGAAATTTGGTTTAGTGTACTGTCATGCCTCTCCCTGCTCAGCATTATGGGGGTGGGGGTATCTCTTATTGGTTATAATGCTTCCTTGGTTAGATGGAGTGAGCTATGTATTCAATATTTGTTCCTATGTACTAGGTGGATGCACTAGTTGGGTACCTATGCATTTCAGTGAGATGGATCATTTACCATATGGACACTCTTTCATTCTTATTTTTGAGGCATCATTCCATCTTTTGATTAGCTCTTCAGTCTTTGGTGTTTTTTTTCCATCTATATCTTCGAGTTTTGATGTTTGGCTTTGTTTTCCATCCTAATTTGAGTAGCGTCATTTGAGGGCACTCATGAAGATTACAGTCTTCTCTACCTGATCATGTTCTATTACAGTGGAGATCCCATCACTTATTCTTCGACATTGTTTGTAGCTTCATGCTTTAGTGGTGTTCTTCATGTTCATCCTTTGTTCATGTTTTATTGGACATTCTCTAGTTTGGAGGCTTCTTTAGTCCTTCACTAGGCTTTATCTCTTTTTGGAGGGGGGATTTTTCCCACTAGATTTTCTCCTTTTCTCCTCTTTACAGAGATTTTTTATACTTGGGTACCTGATCAGGCCTTGTTGTTGGGACCCATTTCCTACTTTCAGTAGTTGTTTCTAGGTTTTTAGCTTCTCCATAAGTTTATCTTAAGGGGGGTGCTAGAGTAATAAGTTATTTCTCTTATTAATTAAATCATTTTGATTTAATTATTAAAGTCACCTATTATCTCTAGTTTACTTAAGTTAAATTAGGTAGATAATAATTAATTCTTTTATTAATTATTATCATGCAACCTAAGTTTCTCTCTTTTAGGGTTTTAATCACCTTTATAAGGTTTGATCTCTTTGTAATTATTATCACTCAGTGAATTATCTGAGGATGCTATTGTATTGAGAGTTTTCTCTCCATTGTTTGCACAATATGTTTCCTCTTTCATTGATCTGTTATTTTTGGCCTCCATAGCTTTTGCTTCTCTCTTTTTGTGACAGGTTTGCATGCAGGTGATTCTTAAGAGCTATAGGGTTGAGCTTTCATCAACTCCAATAAATATTTGGTAAAGAATTAATTTAATTATATATTCCTAATTTCATTTATATATCCATTCCATTCTTAAATTCACAATAGTGATTTTTCCTAATATCAACTAACACTATATATTTATCATTATAATAAACCGATATCTTATGAATGTTTTGATCAAGAAATTTTAGATTCTACAGAGTGAGTTAGATACCAGATTAGATAATACGTAAAAATTAAGCATAAATTTACTACCAGAGATAACCTACTTTAGCCTTCTTTATGGACTAAGTATTTGAGACCAGAGTACCTGTATTTGCAGGATACCTAGATTAATGCAGACTATTGTTGCTTAGGTTTGAGATAGTGCTATGTGTAGGATAGGTGTGTCAATGTTATCTACAATTTTTAGGGGAATATACAATTCTTGACCTTGCAGCCTATTGTATTGTGAGAGTTAGTTGCAATTAATTGACATAAGGAATCAAGTAGTCTATATCCATCTGAGAATAAAGCAGTGAATATGATGATGTCTTAAAGGACTTATGAGACAGTTGTTACCATAGTATTCATTCCACTAGATAATTAAATTTAGATATTTATCCATGATCAGTAAATGCTTTTATATTCAGCTCCCTAAATACGATAATAGGTAGATACAAGAATATGTTAGAGGAGAAAAGAGCATAATCACATAGAAGGAGGAATAACCGGAGCATTGTTTTTTATAATAGATAAACATTCATACAAAGAGTTCCTCAATCTCTTATGGGGTATCAAAATCCTCTAAATCAAAACTTTCATTGGATTCTCATCCCCGCATGCCTACTTTATCTTCTAAAATGTATTTATCTTCCTAATAATGCTCTAAAGGTTTCTTGACATGCATGAAGTTGAGCAAGAATTCAAGATTCCTTTTGATGATAGGTTTCCTTTCCTTGAAATAATTCATATCCTCTATGATAAATTGGTAGAGAAGGAGCAAGTTTTCCACCAATGATTGGAGAATCATAAAATCGAGGCAAAGGGAATTGTTAGGTCTTCTCTTATATTATTGATGACAAGATCAATGTCTCCCAAATACTTCCATTTGAAGATTCTTCTACATATTCATTCAATCGCGTACTTGTCTGTATCTACATGAAGAGATATTGAAATAAATATTACAGGAATGTCTAAATTTACTCTGTATTTGTTGGTATTGGTGATGTATTCTCTGCATAGGATCCTAAAAATTACTCGAACAACCAAAATTGGGAATTTTACATGATGTTTTTAAGCCTTTCCCCTTTGATCACATCATCAAAGGCTATTTAATTTTTGGGCCTTTTATCTTGATAGGTGTTTCCATGATGTGGTGATCAGAGAAGGATTATTGTCGGGGATGATATGTTCTCTTGATTATATATGATAAAGGATACACTAGGGGCCCGTTTCTTTGATCTTCCTTCAATGTATTCTTTGGTGGGAAAGCAAAAAAACAAGTGGAGGAAGAGGAAATGATTGTCTTACCCTAGTTAGTTGGGTCCCATGATTATGAAAGGAAGAACAATCAATGCAAAGGAGTGATCTATAAACAATAAGATGAAGAAGGGAGAGAAGCTGGAATTTTGTATTATAGGTTGTTCATATGTATGTGTGTTATTGTTGACTATATAATTATGTATTATTATTATAATTATGTTAATAATTTAGGATTTTATACATGTATGTATCCATTTTATATTTGTTTTAAGGATTTTTAGGATTAATTATTGTCATTATGGTCAATTATCACTACAGTTGTTCTGTTCAGTCGTACTAAGCACTAAAGATCTGGGGTTAAAGATCTTGATGCTTGTATCTTGCCATTGTTGTATACGATATACTCTAACTAGGAATATTTCATTTGAAAATTGAATAAAGGAGATATAATCTTATAGCTAGTATTTTTGTACTAAATTCATATAAAGGATATTTTTATATTACAAAGAAAGGCTAATTTATCCAAGGTTAGGTTCTTCTAGATGATATTGGGCACATTGATATATTTTCATTTCTAGATAAAAATGTCTCTAATTTCAGGGAATACTTGTCTAATGGTTTGACAGTTCTTCAAGATATTTTCCTCATAATTGGTCATTTATATTACTCAGAGTTGTTATCTACAACAGTACTTGTTTACAACATCTTTTTACCTCTATTTGTTGTTATTTGATGTAAATTCTATTTGCTCTTATCTTGCAACATAAAGTATTTTTACTCTATTTAGGTATTTGCTTCATAATTTATTACGCTACATTTGTTTATTTGCATTTCTTCTAATTTATATTGTATTTGTTCTTCTACTTCTTTTAATATATTTCATAAATTCTGCTATTATTTAACTTAGGAGGTTTTTCTCCATAGCTTGGATGACAAAGGGATAAAGAAATTCTCTCATTCCTTTCTATTTTGAACTAATTAGTTTAATGTGGTTAAATAAAAATCATATCTTATCTCTTCTATGTTTAATCCATCTACCCCCTTATTAGCCAGTTCATCCACAGTTTTGTTTTCTTCCATGTAAATGTGTTTTATATCTATATTATCAAAGGAGTTCATAATTTCTATTGCTCTTCCTAGAATTGAATTTATCTTCCAATTTGGGGTTGTCTGAAGCCTTAGTGCATTTATGATGATTTGTGAACCTCCCTCTATTTACAGATCCCTTATCCCTATTTTTTGACATAATGATAGTCCTTCTACTGTTGCTAAAATTTTTTCCATGTTGTTAGACACTTTGGGTAAAGGTTTTGCAAGTTTTCCAATCTCTTCGCCTTCCCATGAATGAACTAGACAACATATACCTGTTGCTCCAGGGTTTCCCTGAGATGCTCCATCAAATTTTAGCTTATACCATCTGTATTTAGGGTTTGTCCATTTACAAATTTCTATCGCTTCTTTGGTAGAATTTCTTCCACATCCATATTGTGGAGGGATAATGAGTCCTATCCAATTTGTTCTCAAAGTCCCATCCAAATATGAAAATATTCCTTCTTTGTGATTTGTGTTTTTCAATCTACTGTTCAGTTTTTCCACTATACTAGCTTCTATTTTATTTACAAGTGATTTAGGTGACATTTCCTTGTCCTTGAAAATCCTTCTATTTCTTTCTTTCCACAGTTCCCAAACTACTATAGATGGTGAGATTGTCCATGTATTTTTGTATAGGTGTTTACCCCAACAATTTGGCCAACTTTTTAGGATATCTACAAGATTGTTTGGGTGGGCAGAGGTCCAATTAAATTTTTTGCAAATCTCATTCCAACTTTCTTTGACAAAGTCACACTTAAGGAGAATATAATCTATTGATTCCTCATTTTGTTTTCAAAGGGGCATATAGATGGTCCTTCATATCCTAGTTTACAAAACCATTATGTTGTGAGTATATGCTTTTGAAGTGTCACCCAAAGAAACATTCCAGCTTTGGGAAGACAATCATATTCCAACATAGATCTAGAAGAAAATCAGGCTTTGGTCATTGTAGGGATTCTATGATTTGGTTATATCCACTTCTTACTTTATATTTTCCATCATTTGATCTCCCCCGAAACAATTTTGTCTTCCTTATTTTTTAGTATGAATAATGTGTCTTTTAGTTTATTTATTAAGTTTATTTTCAATTCCTTTGGGATAGGGACGTCTTCCAAAGATCTTCATTGCCACCCATTAGAAGAGTCAAATTATCCAATTTATAAATGAAATTACAAAGTTATGATCCCATTTAAGCGATAAGGTGGTTTTGATGACAGGATCAAGGACCAATAAATCCATGGACTCCAAACCATCCCATGAGTCTTCCCAAAATAAGGCTTCTTCCCCATTCCCTATGTCTCATGTTAATTTATTACTGATGATATCTTTACATTCTATCATGAAATTCCAAATTCAGGATCCTTTTATGTGATTTTTTGTTCTAAATATATTAATTGGCTCAACATCTTTATTATATTTATTTAGCAGGATTGAAGCCCATTTTCTTCTAGATTCTTGAAACATATTCCAAACTAGTTTTGCTCCTAGTGCCTTATTTTTCCATAGATAATTTTTGATCCCTAACCCTCCTGCTTCCATAGGTTTGCAAATATTTTCCCATTTAATTAATGCCAATTTCATATGATTAGATATACCTTTCCAAAAAAAATCCCCAGTTTAGAATCTAGTTTTCTTTTAACACTATCAAAGATTGGTAGGACCGACATTTGATAAGTTGGGATTGCTAGGATTGATTGGATCATGGTTGTTTTCCCAACATTGGATAACCATATACCTTTCCGATTATCCATTTTGTTCAGAAGTTTGGATATAGTTTGGTCCCAGAGTTGGTTGTTTCTTATACCTTTGTCTAAGGGGACCCCTAAATATTTGCATGGAAAATTTCCAATCTTGAAACCCAAGATTTTACATATGTCTTGTTGTAACCTGAGATCAATGTTAAGAAAAATATCTCTGATTTATCATCATTAAATTTTTAACCTGATGCTTCTATGTATTTAGTGAGTATTATGTTGTAATTTTTTGTTTCTACTTTGGAGCTCTTCCCTGGGAGGATTGTCATCAACAAATTGTTGGTGGGTAATGTTGGGTACATTGTTAGCAACATTGACTCCTTTAATGTTTCCATCTTGGTAATGTTTGTCTCTGGTTCTACCTAGCGCTTCTACCATAATAACAAATATAAATGGCGATATAAGATCTCCTTGTCTAATACCATGTGATATGTTGAAAAAATCTTCAGGGGTGCCATTAACAAGAATAGACATCTTAGGGGTAGATATATTATTGAAAATCATATTGATCCAGGTTTTGGAAAAATTAAAGGCTTATAAACATTTGCATAATAATCTCCAATCTACTTTATCATAGGATTTGTATATCTAGTTTGATTATCATGCATGGCTCTTTATTGTTTTCGGCAGTGTGTATAATTTCTTGAGCTATGATTATCTCTTTGAGTATCGATCTATTGGGTATAAACCTTATTTGTTCTTTTGAAATGATTTTAGGAAGAAGCATTTTTAGGTAATTTGCAATTGCTTTAGATAGAATTTTGTAAATGGTGTTGCATAGGGCTATTGGTCTAAAGTCCCCAATTTCCTTGTAATTGTATTTTTTAGGGATGGGAGTAAGAAAGGTATTGTTAATTTCTGACAACAATGTTCTAGAGTTGCGTGTAGCTTCCAAGGCTTGCCATAAATCTACTCCTATGAAGTGCCAACATCTTTGGAAGAAAAGAGCTTGAAAACCATCCAGACCCGATGCTTTGTCCGAGTTCATTTGAAATAGTGCCTCTTTTATCTCTTCTAACGTAAATTTACTATTTATCCATTTGTTGTCATTATCTGTGATTAATTTTGGGATTGAAGATAACATAATTTTTTGTGATTCAAGGTTAGATGTTTCATAGTTGTTTAGTGTGTTCTCATAGTATTTGACAAATTCTTTCGCTATTGCTTCAGGTTCTTCAATCATTTTACCTTGGGTGTCTTTAATTTTTATAACTCTATTGATGTTTCTCCCAGATTTAGTGTTGTTGTGGAAGAATTTTGTGTTTTTGTCACCTACTGATAACCAAACTTCCCTTGATTTTTGTTTCCAGAATAATTCTTCTCTGGTTAAGAGGTCTTCATATTTGTTCATTAGTTCTTTCTCTTTGTAGTATCTTTCTTCATTCATTCCTAGCTTGATTAATTCTTCATTGAGGTTTTCTATGTCTTTTTCTACTTGGATTTTTTCTTCAAATATATTGAGGAAGTGTTCTTTATTCCATTTAAGAATTTTGTTTTTCAGGGTTTCGAGTTTTGATACAAAGAAAAACATTTTAGACCCTTTGAAGGTTTCTTTGTTCCACTATTTTTCTAATAGGCTTAAAAATTCCTTATGTTGGAACCACATGTTTTCAAATTTGAAAGGATTTCTAATAGGTTTGCCTTGGTCAAGAATATCATGTCTGATCGGAAAATGATCCGACCCCGCATTAGTAAGGATTTCTATGGATATATTGAAATCAATTTTTCCAAGGTCACCCTTAACTAATAACCTATATAATCTTTTCGCTATGTGACTGAAATCTACTCTTCTATTGTTCCAAGTAAAAGTGTCATTCGTAGCTTTTAGATCTAGGAAGTTGTTATTGCTTACCCAAGAGCAAAAGTCTTTATGTGATTGAGAGATATATGTAGAACCTCCAAATTTTTCTGAGTAGTCTAAGATAGCATTAAAGTCTCATCCTAATATAATGAATTCATTTCATAATTTCCTATGTGTTTATCTATATCCATCCACACTTTTCTTTTCCTATTATTCTCAATGGGACTGTAAATATTACATAAGATAAATTTTAGCCTGCTATTTATGTAGAATCTGATGAAAGATCAGATTTACGCCAAGATCCAGCTGCATGCAAAAACCTGTCACAAGAAATGAGGTGAAAGAGTAAAAAAAGAGAAACTTAGTTTTTACTCAAAAGGTGAGAGCAAAAATGTTAACTGAATTAATGAAAAGTAATTACAAAGTTCGACCTTATAAAGGTGAACAAACCCTAAAACCTAAGAGTTAGGATGCGCAATATAATTAATATAAAGTATTAATTATATGCACCTAAGAGAAAGCATAAGCCGAAAAAGAGTAAACTGATTACTCTAACACCCCCCCTTAAGTTGAACGCAGGGAGAAACCAGACCTAGCAAGACTAAGAAAGCAAGAAAGGGGTCCCGGCAACAAGGCCTGATCAGGTACCCAGTACAAGGAAATCTCTGTAAACCGGAGACAAAGGAGAAAACCCAGTGGGAAAAACTCCTCTCCAAAAAGAGATATAAAAGCAAGCAAAGACAAAAGGCATGACTTCAAGAGACTCTCTCAAAGCCAGTAGTACAATGCGTGCTGCTAACCCCCCCCGAGAGAGAGGGTCGAGGCTCCAAAGCCCCCCAGAATGAAAGAACCCTTGGAGCAATGAGAAAACCACTGTGACTCCAATGCAGAGGAGTGAAGGTCAGTGGGTGCTGAAGAGGTGACCTCGAAGGATGAGGTGTCACTGGAAGGCC
>MU224824.1:1834547-1853343 GCA_018584345.1 Thuja plicata
TATATATATATTTGAATTTTAATATATGTGTGTATATTAAATATTATAGATACTTCCTATATATTTATCTATCTTTATTAATGCTTGTGTATGTCTCTATATTTATGTCTATTCATTTACTAATAAACCTTTTTTATTTATACTTTAAATGGCATTTCTATTTTATGTATATTTATCTATATATTCATATGTATATATGTTATTGTTTATATATATATGTGTGTGTATATGCATTTGGGTTAATTAAGTATGCTCTTGTTTTATTTGCGAGTTTGTTTACCTAGCCATTTTTGTTTATTTGTGTATGTTTGAGTGTGTACTTTCACTTTTTATTATTTTATTAATTTATTTGTATATACACTTTCATTGGCATCTCTTATTAATTTCCAATTTAGTTGCTTGCCTATAAACCTTTGTTGTTATTGACTTTATTTATTAATGTCTGTGGTTTGCATTATAGATATATCTTTTAGCTTCAATGTTAGTTGTAGTTAGGTCTATCTTACCCAATATTTGATGCCTATTTCTGAGAATTAGTATACATCAACACAAATTAGCCATTACTGCTACACAATAAACCATTGAAACTTCCACATTTCTGCAAGAGGCAATTTTGGATTTACTGCTAATAACATTTATATTGTATACAACAGATTAACATAGAAAACATGTAATGCCAGCCTCCATGTACGTACATACATTTGCAAACCTAACTACTAGAGCAGACTGTACATAGATAATCTTAGCTAGGCTTAAACAAAGGGCAAAACATATACACTGTCGATTCTAGTTACTAAGGCCAAAAATGAACTGCATAATGACCACTGCTACAAACTAACCCATATACAACCATCCCTAGGATGTAGCAACTACCTATCCAACAAGACGGGCTCGATGATCATTATGTCTTCATCTAAATTCGAGTCGACGTCCATATGAGCCTCCCCACTAGCTAGCATCGGGCATTTTGAGCCATTTGGCCTTGAGGTCTTTCTCAGGAAGGGAATGAGAACAATGAAAAGTCGACGATCATGGAGTGGAATGGTTGGTGGTACTTCCACCCTATAGAGGAGAAGAAAGACATCGCCCAGTTACTGCAATCTTCGGTGATGCCATGCCACTTAAGAAGGAAGAACAAATACTTGACCATTTCGAGCCACAGGGCTTCAAATTTCACCGTATCTTTGATGTATAAGATTGGCCTTCTTTGCACCTTGATAGTTTTGAGATTCCCAACCAGCTAGTTCATGTACTCCTTTGGGTGTGGGATCTCAAGCTGGTTAACGCTTTCCACTACGTTGTCCAGCCCCTCTAATCACGTGTCATCGAACAAGGTAATGCATATCTTCTTTATGTCCCAAAACTTTATCTTTGCCCTGAATGCTATAGCTATGAAAGAACCTATCACATCATTGTTCATCCTCCATGTTCAGTTGTAATCCAGCTCCCTTTATTTGATTACCTTCTTTATTGCTAGTCTCGAAACATCATATATCTTTCTCAGTATACTACCCCATCTCTCGGGTTTGACCTTCCCTAAGAAGGCCATTGTTCTTACTTCACGTCTATGGTATAAAGAGATGGAGGTTTTCATCCTTACGCACTCAGGGGAAAAGGAAAACTCTATGGGATCAAAGTGTAAGTAACTATGCGAGGGAAAGCTTAATACTAGTGCTAAAGCATCAGGATGTTTCTAGTAATAGGTAAGTGCCATCTAGATGCTTCTTGCCTTCCAGCCTGGCGAAATCATTATGTTGTATGGGTGTAAATATGTTAACCCATCTTGATTGTTAGTGTCTACTTTGAGGTTTTCTAGGTCCCTAATTTTACAGAGGATATAAGGAGGGAATAGGGATGTTAACTGCAAGATGTGAAGATTTACATTAGTTGTGGGTGCGCTCATTTGAATTATTCTTTATACACCCTTATGGTGTCCATCAATAGCTTAGGTACCTTTGATGATCGACTCTAGCCTCACGATCTCATGACAGGGTCTTGTGCCAGCATGGAGCAACGATAACTTCAAACTGGAGCTTGCTCTTGCAGTGGTCTCTACTGTCCACTTATATCATGTGGTTGTATTGTTGGAACCTAGGGGTTAGGATTTCCTCCTAATGTATAGGATAAGTTCCTTCACAATTTGTTTGAAAATGAATGTTCTAGATGGGCTTGCAATAGTGTAGATTGTCGATTCTGTGTATTGTAAATGTCCTGCCTATAAGTCACTATGCCTACCGATATCGGTTCATCTGTGATTATATATATGTGTGCCTATGAAGAAGTTTATATATATATATATAAGAGTATATGAATGTTTGTAATAATATGTGTATATATTTATGTGCATACGTTTATAGCTATACATGTTTGTTTATGTCTATAGAGATTAAACCTATCTGGGTTTATAGGTTGTATGAGTCTGTAGTGTATGTCTATATACCTAATGTCGAGGCTATATAACTATATTCCTATGTAACAATTATGTTTATATATCTATATATCAAGTATGTCTAAAAGTCAAGGCTAGTGTACTGACCTATGTTTGTGATACCATTTATTTCTAGTGCAAATCATATCTACGTTTGTTTAGTGCAGTTGAACTTGGTCTATTTATGTTTAAAGGATTTGTGTGAATGTACTTATGTTTGTTTATGTAGTATTTTTTCATATTCATTATGCGATAGTATGAGGAAATTAATCTAATTTGGCTAAATACGACAAGGATTATCATATAAAACCATTATTGATGAAATACAGGGCAGATCATACTAGCAGCGGAACTCTGCTGTCAGGTCATAATACTGCCCAAAGGCAGATACCCTTATTTTCATGATCCTAGCATAGACAAATAGCTAACCTAGGAAGCATATGCCAGTTCTTTGTGTCTCATTCTGATGCAATAAGGTTCTTCTGATGGGTCCTTATCTGAAGTCGATATACATGTTATCAACTTCAAGATAAGAGACTATTAGAACAATCTCCATCAAAGAATTCTTTCAATCTTTCTGCCTCTATCCATAGTTGTGTCACTACTAAAGTTACCTTAAATTAGTGACTTCAAATCCTTATACTCGGAGTGTTGGTGTGAAGTGAGTTTATTTAAAGGAATATGAAGCGAGTGCTATACTTAGTTATTTGCAGAGAGTTGTTCATCGAATATAAATGCTTAGTATTTGCCGAAACGTGTTGGTGCAAGACCCAGGCATGCTTGCTTTTGTTTCATTTCTGACAAAGCATATGAATATTTCCTATCTTGTTTATATCATCATGTTTTCTTTTTCCTTGCTTATGTGGAAGTGGGCCACAGTTCTATTCCAATTTCATTAGATGATTCTATTGAGCTTAAATGATTCCTTCGTATGCTAACGAGAATGCTTTTAAAATCCAAAATGCATTTATTTTTCCTTCCATTTGTCGCTATCTAAGTTTGCATTAGTTAGTCTGTAACTAATTTGGTGCTTTGTTGTAAGGGTTATTTGGATATTTATGCTTCATTATGGTGTATATTGAGGTCTTCTTAAGCATTCAGGTGCGAGGGTGGTATCGAGACACCTCTTATGGATTTGTTTATTTTAAATTAGGCCAAAAAGGATTGATTAGTTTGATGTGCTTTGTAGTTAAAACATTTCAAAGAAACAATATCTTTTAATGGTGGAGAGTAAATACACCTAGAATATAACTGATGCTCTGGCCTATATCCTTGCTATTTGACTTGTTCAAAATTTGTAATAGTATAAACAAAGAAATTTTTTACATGAAGGTACATAGACTAGGCTTAAATCCTAGCTTGAGTTCTAGATCCTTCAGACTCACAAATTCTTTGTTTCTTTTTCTTTTTGTGTCCACCTTTTGCTAGCAACAGTTCCACTAGGTTCTCTGAGTCAGAGTCGCTGAAACAATCCATGTCAGTGTCCCCGACCTCATCGATGTGCCAATACTCATAGAACCAATTCTCCATGAGCGATTTCTTAATGTGCATGTATGTCATCAAGAATTCTATGTTAAGCTTTATTATAGGCGTTCTTTCATTGGCAACAATTGGGTCCATGAATGATATAATTGGATTAGTCGGCACTGGTCTTCCATTGATTGAGGCTATGTCAAGGTGTCTTGGGCAAGGTATCGTTAAGTTTTCCTTGACATTTTGAAGACTCTTGTCTAGGTTGCCTAGAAATCTTCTTTTAAAGATTATGAAACATAGCCTCCTTGCATCATGTTTCTCTGTACCCTAGTATAGCATTTTGGCAACAAAAATGGATGTAATATATGTATAAACCCGATATCTATTATCATTTGTAGTAAATTCTTGACCAAGGATTCTGTGAACAACTCTTATAATGAGTGGATGGTTATCCAACATAACCACTTTGAGATGTTTGGTCATTACATTGCCATCAAAGGCAATCTGACTCCTACTATAAATGAGTTTGATTGGGGTAGCCATATGCTAAGAAGCTATAATATGGTTTGCCTAAGGTTTTTATGAGCGAGGTTGCTTATATATACGAAGTTGGGAATAGGTCGCTATCCATAATTCTGTGGTTTGAGACGGTTGAAAGGCTATGTCTTTACACCTTCTATCAAAATGAAAGTAGTCGAGGCTGACTCCTTGATCTTCCCTTAGATCGTCGATCTAGAATGTCAATAGATGTACCTTCCCAAGTGGGATTTTATCTCTCTTTTCATGGTTCATGAGCCTTTTGACCTCCCTATTAATTATGCCCGTTTCCCTTCCACTTTTGAAACCGCTTCTCCATTACCCTTATACTTCTAGGGGTATCTTTTAGTTTGATCGAATTTAATATACATAATTTAATCTGACAGCGATTTCATTATTTAACAATCTGTCTATTTGAAAAGACCAATAATATGGTGGGGTAGGTTATGCCTATAGTTATTTATAATTCTAAATCTTGATGCTTTCTATCTAAGTTGGCTAGATTGGCGGTTGTTGAAATAAATTATGATCAGTAATGTGTTTGAATATGGAATTAAAACTTTTTGTGTATGTTTGCTAATCTTGTGTAGCTGTATGAGTCTTGATGAATTTGACTATTCGCTATAGATAGTGGACGTTAATACCATCTATATTATAGGGTGTTATTCTCTAGGACTAGATGTTAAGTCATTGCATACTTTCATATTTGTTTCTTTGAGTAATTTGGTCTATATTGATGTATGTTGTAACTGACACCTCCTTGTCTATGTCTTCCTTTTTTATACTTGTTTCCTGCTTTATCGCTTATTTACCTGTGCTCTTAGTTGTACCCTTTCTATCTTCTTATTCTTCCTTCACACTAATTTATTCGGAGAGGGGTTTTAATTATAAAGTAAATCGGTAGAAGAAGTTCCTCCTATCTTATGTTGAGGTTAATGCTCTAACAAATGAGTCATGTTGTAAAACCATGGCCATGATTTACCAGGTTGATATTTTCCCCATCGGCACCTAGGTTCGCTAAGTTCTCCGCTTCTTTGTTTCCTTCCCGATAAATATGCTCATATCATGTTTCTTGAAAGCGGTCCACAAGATCCAGGACATCTTCTAGCTTCAAGTTTAGGATCCAATTTGGAGTGCTACATTTTCTTAGCGCATTGAGAATAATTTGTGAGCCTCCTATAATAAGTTTCTGAATTCCATTTTCTAAGCTTATTTTGAGACCTTCGCTTAATGCCTCAAGTTCCACTTGATTGTTGAGGCAATGCCAAGTAGTTTGGCTCTTTTAACCACCCAGTCTCCTTCCTCATTCCTGATGATACACCCTAATCCAGCTTTTCCTGGGTTTCCTCTAGATGCCCCATCAAAATTTAATTTCATCCACCCCATGTGGAGGAGGTTTCCATTTACAAAGGGTTCTAGCTAACTTATTAGTTTCCAAGTATCTTAGTTGGGGGTTGATTAAACCTTTCCAATTCTTCCTCATGTCTGCATCCCATTCAGTAAATGATCCTTCTTCTTTGTGAGTATTCCTTAAATGATTGTTCGTAACTTCTATGATGCTCGCTTCAATTTTGTTAACAAAGATCCTCTCTCCATACTTGTTTCTGTGAATATCCTTTTGTTTCATTCTTTCCAAATTTCCCAAACCAATATGGAGGGGGCTATCCTCCACATCTTGCTATATACTTTGGATCCCTCACGAGGCCAATCTCGTAAAAAGCTCACAAAGTTATTGTTGAAAGTAGAGGCCCAGTTGAATTTGTTACAGAGCCACTTCCAACAATAGTTAGTGAAAGGGTAGTCAAATAATAAATGCTTGGCAGTTTCAGATGCAGATTTACATAGGACACATCTTGATGGGCCTTCAAATCCTAGTTTGGTGAATCTATCTAATGTTAAGATTCTTTCTTGTAATGCAGCCCAAAGGAAGATCCCTGCCTTGGGGAGACAGGCTGCATCCCAACATAATTTTAGGGGTATATCAACTTTATTCCACTCTTGAGAGTTTATGATTTTCTCATATCCTTTTTTGACACTATACTTCCCATCTTTGGATGCACCCCAAATTAATTTATTCGGTCTGGCTTTGTGGTTAGTTTTCCTGGAATGTAGAAAATTTCCAAAAGCATCTCTTTCATCCCGAGATAGCGTGGTGTTTGTTAAGTTTTTCCATTGACATCCATATTGCGATACCTTGATATAATCCTTGACATGAGTCCCCCAACATTGGATGAGAGTATTTTTGATATTGTCTGGTAGATTATCTTTATCCGGGGAAGGAAGGCCATCCCACGAGTCTTCCCAAAAGAGAGCCTCTTGTCCATCACCAATGTCCCAAGTGAGGTTTTCCACAATTAAATCTCTATTTTGCATCACAAAGTTCCAGATTTTTGAGCCTTTAGGTGGATCGATCGTTCATAAGAGGGTTAATGGAGTAGAATTGGTTAGATATTTGTGGTATAGTATCTTAGCCCATTTACTATTGTTTTTTTGAAACATTCTCCATACTAATTTAGCGCCTAGGGCTTTGTTTTGCCATTCTAAAATTTTGAGACCTAGGCCACCGAATTCTTTTGGTCGACAAATCTGGTCCCATTTAATCAGTGCTACTTTGTTTTTTTCATCAGTGCCTTGCCAAAAGAAATTCCTGAATTTTTGGTTTAATTTTTTCCCAACCCCTAAGGGTAGGGGTAGACAAGACATCTGAAAAGTGGGGATAACGGATAAGACTGTTCTGGTCAGAGTTGCTCTGCCTGCTTTGTTAAGGTACTTCCCTTTTCAACATTCCAATTTCGAGTCTAGTTTGGAAGCAATGTTTCTCCAAGTTTCTACCTCTCTTTGTCCTTTATCTAGATGAATGCCCAGGTATTTACATGGGAATTTGCCTTTTCTATATCCCATAGTATTGCAAATATTTCTCTCAACGTCAGGTGATGTATTCAAGAAAAATATTTCGGATTTCTCCGCATTCACTTCCTGGCCTGATGCTTTCAAGTATGTATTGGTAATCTTTTTAAATTGGAAAGCTTCGGTTCTAGATGAGACCTTAGGAAGGATATTATCATTAGCATATTGTTGATGTGTAATATTGTCAACCTCATCAGTCACTTTTACCCCCTTGATGAGTCCTTCTAACTGAGCACGTTTGATAGACCAACCGAAGGCTTCAACCATAATTATGAAAAGATAAGGGGAATTAGGATCCCCTTGTCTGATTCCTCTGGAAGAGTTAAAAAAACCCTCCGGAGAGCCGTTTATTAATAGTGAGAATTTTGGCGTTGATATGCAATTGAATATTAATATATAATAAATATATATCTTCACAAGAACAAAAAAAATTAATATTACTAAATATCACAAAGATTTAAAAAATAAAATAAAAGAAATATAAATTTAAAATATTATTATCTTTAAAAATTTAATAAAAATCTGGATGCTTAAAGATTAAAAATAAAATAAAAGAATTCATCCACATCAATCAAGTCAGACAACTGGGATGAGTTTGCTCTTGCTGACAAATAACACATCTGTCCTTGCTCCCACTAACAAACACATTTGTCCTAGGCAGTGCTCCCTTTTCTTCATTTTATTTTGTTTGTAATGCCTAAAATGTATGATGTGTATGTATAATGTAATTTTTAGTGTACGAAGATACATTCTACATGAAAAATAATCGCATCCATCAAACATTACAAATCATGAGAAATATTTTACAATACAAAATTTTCAAGACAAACTAATGCCAAGTGCTTTCAACCTAAAACATTAGTCTCAACCTAGACCTATATAGACGAGACTAATAAAACCTAATGTCACATCATAAATTGATCATTTGTGTATTCTTAAAAGAAACGAAGGGAAAAACATGTAAATGAAAAATGGGAGGTTAAAAAAAAAAAGGCTTGTGAACATGTTGAGAAGTCTAGATTCCAATTTCTAAGTGCGACTTCCTCGCTGTACGTAGCTACATTATTCATTATTTATGATTTATGATTTATGATTTTATAATTCCGCGGGGTGAGCATGGAGAAAAGCGTTAATCCAAGATCGAGCTTGGACCAAAATTGAAGAGGGAGACATACGCATTATCTATATGGCAGAAACGCACCAAGAATTGGCATTGGAGGTCAACTCGCCAAATAGGTAAATGCTGCGAGGAGGATTTTGAGAAGGCTGACGTGATGTTGAATTTCGAATGAATTTGGAGGAGAGTGAAATAAAGTTGCGAGGCTTCCAGGGCAAAGGGTCGGAGTGGAGGAGGAGAAGAAGCGTTTGAGCAGCGGATGAGATCAAAGACCAAAGATCAAAAAGACTAAAGATCAAAGTCAGTGGGGGTGGAGGAGGGCGAATCGCGATGGATCACATACGGAGAAGGATATCAAAGCCCGCAAAGGAGAAATCCAAGCTCACAGCTACCCGCATGGTGAAATTTTTCTCTTTTTTCGTTTTGATTTCCTTTTTTCCTTTTTAATAATCCATTCCTACTCAATTAAACATTCCCTAGCCCTAGCTCTTTTCTGTGCAAGTAGTTTCAAACCCCCTATGTTTTTTCTTATCTTCTGGGCTTTATATGTGTTTTTGGGTTTTCTTGTGGCGAGATCGTCCTTCACAATGTTGCTTATCTGAATTGATCCCGAAATATGTAAAATTACCCGATGGTTGTCTTAAATATGAGATTTGGTGTCCGCATTTCGCGAATTCGTTGTGTTAAATGAAAATAGACGTGAGGAACAAGACCAGGGCAGAGGGTAAAGAAATAGCCTCGCGGTTTAGATTGTGGAGCACTGTGATTACAGGGCAATACATTGTTGATTGTTGATAGATTAGTTATTGCTCGGCTTTCTTTCAGTCTTGGATAGTCATTGACATTGGTTGAAAAAGGGCAAACGTGGTTGGTATGTGAGGAGCGTCAGTGATTCTTTGGCATTCTGAAGAGAATGGGAGGAATTTGTTCTCGCAGGTCCACTGTTGACAGCTCCACCGATAGTAATAGCAACTCAGGTGATATGATTACGCACGCCCATACCTGTCCGCCTGAATTAGCAGGTGTGGGCATGGGTACGGGGTTTCAATCAAAAGTTCCAAGTTTTAATACATCTCCACTGCTAGCGGAGAAAAAGCTGCAAGAACAGAAGTCATTGTCCAAGAGAGAGTTGTTTATTCAACAGGGAGCGCTTGAATGCACAAGGTGAAGCAGAGAGTTTGACAAAGGTCCTTTCAAATAAGTTTAATACTGCAAAGCCAAAGTCTACAACAGTGGCAAAAATAGGAGCATCCAAGGTGGGAAATCTTGTTTAATGCTTAGTAGGGTATAGGCATTCTATTTCTAAGCCAAACAATTTAATCAGAGGTAAACACTGCGTACATACACGCATCCACACTATAATAGAAATTATTAGGTTATTCTTTACACTTGGTCTTAGAAACAGTTTTCTTTTGATCGTATGGAATAATTTAAACCAGGTTCCAAGAGATTTTAGGATGGTTAATCACTTTTATGGGAGCTTTTAAGTATGCATCACCCTTTGCTTTTCATTATTTCCAGGTTTTCATTATTTGCCCTAATGGTAGCAAAACAAGGTCTTTGATCATCTCGAAACTTAAGAGAAAATGTTTCATTATTTGTGTCTTGATTTGTATCTATTTTGTTCTGAAAACTGTTGTGGAAACCCCTTTGCCTTGACTGGCTGCAGATTCACATTCAAATATTGTAACATTCTCCATCCCTTTCTATGTTAACTTATATATTATCTAGTGGCATCTATAAGAAATTTGGTATAAAAATCAAAGGATTTGTAGTGGGTATTTAACACTAGTAGTCTTGAATGTAAACAGTACTATACTTCTGATGTGGGGAAATTGGGAACTCAAAGGATACAGAGTCAGTGCTTAGAAAGTGTGACACACCTTGGGATTAGTGCAATGATATTTACTATTTAGGAATAAGCACGATATGTATGAAATGCGTTTTGGCAGATGCTTTCAAAATAATATTTCTGAGTGAGTATGCTGAAAATTGAAGTACGATTTTTTTCAGAAAGGAATCATGTTGGTCTTTAACCTTATTGGTACTACAAATTCCTCGTTCTTCAATGTCTTGCCTTGCTTTGAGCTCACTCAATCGGCATTTAAATTTTACACTGTAAGAACAATACAATGATTATCTATCTAGCCAATATTTCAAATCTGACACTGAAAATTACTTTAAAGGAAAAGTGTGCATTGAATCTGCCAGTAAAAGGAAATTAAGCAACATAAACAGTGAAACATTTTTCCAATTTTAATGGGCTAAGAACCTCCTGTCGACTTATTCTTTAATCTTGATTATAGTAAATTTTCTTGTGCACATATTATATGATGACTCTGTTGATAGATAGTTTAGGGTTTACTATCAAACAGTGGAATCGTGCAGGATGCTTCATGAATTGTTAGTGGTAGTAAAAATCACAAATGTTAAGGCTTTGCCAGAAACTCTCAATCCCAAGCTTGTCCCGAGCAGCATTTGTAATGCTATGAGTAATGACCTTGGATATGGTAACCTGAAAACATCTACATGAGAATATTTTTTCTTGAAACTTGCATTCATTTGTATAATGCTTTTAAATATGCATTTGGTGCTTACACAACTATAATATGAAAAGCATAAGGTATATATGTGTCAGACCTATGGCTGTGGAACTTATGAGGTCCTGCAGTGCTTGATCATCCAATTTTGGTTTTTGGTGGATAGTATAAAGCAAGGGTTGAGGTACTTGGTTGATCAAGACTATTGGAGATTGACGAGGTCAAAAATATTGGGATGCCAAATATATAAGGGTATAGCTGCATATTATAAAGATCATGTTTTTCTTCTAAACATTTGTTGTATACTTGTATTGGTTCATTGATCATTCTGGCAATTTTTTGTGTTTTCCTACACTTATTCAGTTTCATCTGTTCTGCTTTATGTTTCTTTATTGGAACACTAAGGTGTATTGCTTTCTGTATGTTGATTGATTTATTCTGAGTTTTTGCATTGTCATGGTTTGTATATTTCAATATTTATTCCATCATGTGGAATTTTTTTTTGAAATATTATATGGACATGTTAATTACGACTTTATTGATCTTTATCTGGTTGCTTTTTCTTCATTTACATTTTTTCCCTTCTTTTCTTCTTTGAGAGTGGTACGTTTTACCCATATTTTTGGACAATTATTGAATCTTAGCTGGTGTTTTCTCTAGTAATATGTTTATAGATATTTGAAGATTTTGGCTTGTCTTTTGAATGAATGTCAACTGTTTTTTTTTTCTTTTTTCTTTGTTTGCAATGTTTTGTATCAAGATTGACTTTTTATGCTGGATGAGAGCGCAACTGCAATTGCAAAGAATATGTTGTGAGTCACATGAAATAATAGAAGTGGTCTAGTATACTTAGAATCTATGCTACACTAAGTTATTGGAGCGAGGATGACATGAGACAAGGGGAATACATTTTGGGGGCTTTTTTGAGAATATTTTAGGGGATGACTATATAAAACAGGGATTTTTTTAAAGATATAGGGAAATTTTAAATATTCACATGATCTTTCATACACTACATTAGAATAGATTTAAAAATTTACATGAGAGTTGAACAAAATTAACAAAATGTAAAAATTTAATTGCTTTTCAAATTCTTTCATTGTCAATGTGCATATGATATATTCTATATATGTTGTTGCCCCTAATTGTTATCTACCAACATTACATCAAAAAAAGTCTCTTGAATCACCATCCCTTTGTGGGATTACCTCATCTAATGGAGCTACAACCAATCCCTCTCGTGCCTCATCAATTTGGGTGTTATTTTTGGGATCAAAGTCCCAACATAAAGTTGGAGTCTATGTAGACTTTGAAGTTTGAGGAAATTGAAGTTGCAAAGCACAATGTGCAACCACCAATTTCTTTGCTCATCTAGAGGTAAGCCTATTCAACATGATAGAGCGGATGAAACTATATGTGGACCAATTCCTCTTTGTAGTAGAGGGATTGGCAACTTGTGAAGAGGAGGTGAATGGGGAGCATCCTTAATTTGGTGTATCTTTGCGGTGCCATGTCCACACCATTCAATAGGATCAGCTTGAGCTAATGTATCTCTTTCTATGTTCGCCTTTGGTTTGTTGAATGTTGGATTGAAAAGATTAGTAAAGACAAGCTATTGTGTGTGAACTATATCATATTCCTCACTTGAATACATGTTTCATTAGCCCTTTTCACCTCTTCATCATCACAGAGAGGCAACCTCCCAACGTTTGGTGATACCATTTTGGATTTAGAACAAAGGCACCATATAAAGTAGAGTGTTCATAGTATTCCACCATCACATTTTAATGGGCTTAGTATGCCACTCATATGTTCCTAAATTAGGATACCTGTTACAAATTAGCATGTCAAATCTCTCATAAATCTCTTTGAGACTAGGAGAGTTTGTATCAGCATATCTAAATTTACGATAGGTGAGAAGGAGAAAACATATTTGCAAACAAAAATTTCAAAAATGACAAACTAAAAACTAGAAACAGTAGCATAAAAAATTAATAATAAAATTAACAATTCAATCATTATCAAGGATCTTTTGTTTGATAGTTTTACTTCAACAGTAGGTTATCTACTCCACTTTGAATTAATCATTGTCAATTAGAGAGCCTCATGCACCTTAAGCATCCTCTCTAACAAAATGCAGTAATTAGCATACCTAATTTCTACAAGTTTGAATTCCTTTTTCAAAAAAAGTCTTGAAGAGAGCAAGTGAGGTGTGGAAGTTTTAGATAAACATTTGAATATCACTTGCCAATATATCTTCCCAATGTCTTTCTATATGTTGTTCAACACATGAACACAACATGGGCTCTAAAAGATGTGCTTGTAGGCATTGTCCATTGTCCTCCCTCATGCCAACTAATTTGCACACCTGTCGAATCAATGACCACTTGTACAACTTTTGAGGTCCCAACCTCTTCCATGTCCTCTCCAATCGTGAAATTGTAAGTACACATTATTACGCTTTCCTAAAAAAATAATGGCTCTAAGAAAACAAGAGCCAACTACACGTGACAATGTTGATAAGTAATATCAGTTCACCCATTCATAACAAGAGAGTAGCTTGCCCTATGCAGTAATTAGCATACCTAGTTTCTACAAGTTTGAATTCCTTTTTCAAAAAAAGTCTTGAAGAGAGCAAGTGAGGTGTGGAAGTTACAGATAAACATTTGAATATCAATACCTTTTGCCACCACTTGCTACAACCAGTATATCTTCCCAATGTCTTTCTATGTGTTGTTCAACACATGAACACATGGAATCTAAAAGATGTGCTTGTAGGCATTGTCCATTGTTCGCCTTCATGCCAACTAATTTGCACACCTGTCGAATCAATGACCACTTGTACAACTTTTGAGGTCCCAACCTCTTCCATGGTCTCTCTCCAATCGTGAAATTGGAAGTACACATTATTGCGCTTTCCTAAAAAATTAATGGCTCTAAGAAAACAAGAGCCAACTACACATGACAATGTTGATAAGTAATATCAGTTCACCCATCCATGACAAGAGAGTAGCTTGCCCTATTCTAAGTTTACCCCATGTCCTTTGACACCAAACTCACCTTATAATATTCGTTGTCAAGAAGGGTAGTGTGTATTTTATGATCTCTAGTGGATGAGTGAGGGATCAATAGAAGCTGCTTCTTTGAACATTTGTTTGAATTAAGGAGGATGTGCCACATGAAATCATGGGCATAGAAAAATCTGGCAAAGGAAGACTTTGTCATATTTCATCCCTGCATATTGAAAATACTTGCAACTATCCTTGCTTCTTGCTACCACTAGTCTTTCTCTTTCCTTTTGTGGAGATATCATAACTATCACTATCAACTGTGGGTGGCATAGGCATAGCTTATCATGTAGATTGTATTGGTATTTGCACACCCTTACAAGTGCAATCTATTAACCTCTACTTTCTCATCCTCCTATATATTTTGGCGCACCTTAACCCCATGTCTTGTACGGCCAAGTGATGATAATATATCGTGGTGTACCTCCCTCTAAAAGATGTCTTGCAAAAACGACATAACCACACTCTACAACCCTTGGATTTTTCTTTATATATTTGTTTAGGGTTGTCACAAATTGGAGAAGAGGTTTTTTGGAATTAAAAGATTCCTTGGCATAAGTTTTTTAAATGGTGGAAGGACACTCAAATGGGTTTTGTGATTGCTCTCCTTCATTCTCAACACTCCCATGATTTGATGAATTCGTAGTTGAGGTTGAAACTGTCACCTCTCTTTCATCCCTTTAATGTTCACTACTCTTACTGCTGCTGTCTGTTTTGTTTTGTGAAACAATAATGCATGCAAACTGAAAATAGAACCAAAAAAGAAGGAAAAACAAACGCAAATGAAACATCATTTGCTTCTTCTACTTGTATTGCTATCTCATTACTCATTGCTCACTTACTCAAAATGAATTTAAATTTTATTTCCTTGAACGCAGTTACATTTGTTTTTGAACTCGAATGAAAGAGGGAGTTTTCTTTTTGGTCATTTAGAGAAATGTGTGATGTGGGGGCCCACAATAACAAATTAAAATAATTGTTTTTTGATTTTGGACATTTAAAAAGAGTGTTTAGCCATGGGGATAGTTGGGGGATGTCTAAGTTGTCTTGGGGATGTTTGGCTGTCCTCATGGATCCTTGTGTTTCAAGGATGTTTCAAGGCTGGCTAGGGTAGAATATCAGAATTCAGGGCAAGGTGATGTTTTCTAGGCATCCTTACATTCGTGGAATGTCTCTAGTATGGGAACGGCTAGACAATCCTAGGGATGCATCCCTTGAGAACATAGCTTAGAATATAATAAACTCTTGAGGTAGGGTGAGACTTGGAGGTTAACACTTGGAGGGGCAATCCTCCCAATGCTACTTTGAGGCAGCAATCCTCCCAATAAAGTATATACTCCATTTACAATACCCAAGATTGATGCTTTATAGTTGGCAATCCATAACAATGTATATAGTTTTACTAAAAACAATTACTTCTATCCCATGCACGTAGGATAAATACTTTAATTATAATTAACTAATGGGATGATTTACAAAAACATATGCACTCGTACCTTTATTTATTAATGCATAATAAGTCATAATACCATATCCCTATGTACATTAGATTCTATCCCTCTTAGCATGTTTCATCCTTGAAAGATTGGAAGAAACACCTAATACTCTATGCCATATCATGTGACAAAATATAAGCTTTATAATATAAATAACTATACCATTGTGTAACAAATTATGTTGTACCTAAAGCTTGAGGACTAAATTGAAACTCATCCATGTATTATCTTCTTCTACTTCTTTTTTCCATTGCTCGGACATTGTCATTTATAGGGGGAACATTGAAGACCGCTGACTTTTCTTTGATTGTCATATTATAGCAAATGAGTTCAATGTGTTCATAATAATGGATTATTATGAACACATTGAACTCATTTGCTATAATCTGATGCTGATGCTCAAGGGAATCATATGGTCCAATATCATCCGTTGTAAACATGTGATCGAAATCGTCAATTGCTAGTTGAGATGATGAATTTTTTTGGTGGAATGTCATTGACAACTAACAGATGAACAAAGACATCGGTATATGCTGAAACAAAATCTTCTCCCTTGTCACCTTTATTGGTGAATTCATTGTAAAAGAGAGGAGAACCATCAAACCTAGGTTGAAAATAATTTTCGGCATCATGTATGGGTGGTAATTCATCAAATAGAAGCCCAACATATTGAAAAAAATCCTTAGATCGCTCCATGCAGTATCCTCCATTTCTATCCACTCATCTATTTTCTTTTCATATTTTTCTTTCACATATAAATCGAGATTAAATTGATCTCAAGTACCCATGAATTTATGAAAAGTATCTTGAATGCACATAATTGCGTTCACACCCTCCATGGCTACCTCTATCACTTTGTCTATTTTATCTATATCAAACTTAGAAAATGCCTTGAAAACCAGAGTTTCAATTTTTTTTTACCACATAGGAAAAGACTTTAATTCATAAAGATAGATTGTAAATGCATTTCCACCTGTAAAAATCTGAATTTGATTTTGCAAGACATAAAAAATTCCCAAAAGTTGAGCGTCATTTTTTTAAATAAATTAGATTAACGGGGTCAAGTTCAGATTGCCATATCTCACATTATCACTGTTTTTGAAGACTTATGTGAGTTACATAACCCTCTGCAGGGAATTTGGCCGTAAATTGAAAAATAAATATTGCAAAAGAAAAATTTAGTAGCCCACTACTTTCACCACTTTTTGATTACCAAAATCTTTTGAGGACAAGGTGAGAAGATATGGTGAGTAGTTTTATTAAGCCACTAATTTCATATGGCTATATTGAACACAGCATTGGAAAAAGCTTTCATACCAAATGTGTTGTATTTCACATAAAATAACAGAAACTCCAGAAAATATCCAATATATTCAGAATAGATTAACCATAGAGGCAGGGCAACGCCATACAATGCCACTTCAAAGGGGGCAACGCCCAATAGAGCATAAATTTTATAATATTCAAGATTGATGCTTTATACTTGATTAGCCATTTCGTTATCTAAAGTCTTGCCGAAGACAACTACTACTATCCATGGAAAATAAATAATTTTATTCTAATTAACAAGTGAGATGACTTACAAAGCATATCCCACCTACATCCTTATTTATTTACTTTCTAATACAGCATAATATCATATCCCTATATATATTACAAAATATGCATATTCTGGAGTGCTTTTAAGTGCCCTCTCTTTTATCCTTTAAAATAGCTCTAATTCTCAGAATATGCATTTTATATTTGAAGTAATGGGCTCTTGTTTTTAAAAAATAATAGAACTGTGCTATGTATTTCAATATTGATAATGTTTCATGTTTTCCTTGATCAAGCTTCCATTTATTTAATGTAATGTCAACCTCATATAATGTGTTCTTGTTGGACTCTTAATCTGACGTTATAAATTTGATTGGTAATGGGTTCTCCTATGTTTGAAACTGTATGACATATGAAGAAAGATATAAGGGAATGTTTTCAGTTTTACAGAAACAAATAGATTCTGGCTGGGTTAAAGTTGGTTTAGTGGTTGGTTTTGTGGTAAATAAAGAACAATGATTGGATTGATTTAATTTTTACAAGGACAGATTCTAGGATACATGTGAGTGTGGGGTAAGAAGAACACAAAAAGGGAATGTTCCAACTGCAGTACCTTTGTCTCTTTGTCTTCCCATTTTTGCATAGGACAAAAGATCACATTCTCTGTAGGGATTCAGTAGTTTTGAGGTTTGGTGGTGCACATTAAATTGTGGGTACTTATTTGTTTTGGTGTGGGTTACCTTCAGGTTTTCACATTAAATTGCCGTTGGGTTCTTTAACTGTTATATCAAATTGGCGTGCTACCAGTTATCTGTTAAGGATTGGTGAAACAAATCTACTGCTATACATGATGTACCATGGAGTCTTCTTTTTGGGTGTGGTGGGGAGTGAGGGAGAGTGAGGGCAAGGAGGGGATCCATAGAAATATGTAGGGGTGTAATGTGCCCTATTGGGACTTTACTTGATTACCACTAAAATTCCCAACTAGGGCCTTGATTTTGCTTGGAAATGGCAATTTACTTAGTCTTTGTAGTGTTCTCTACTAGGAGGCTGCCAATTTACAATGGTTAACATACATCACTATGTATGTAAATTAGATTAAACTAAGAAACAATTAATGATTCATAATACATTGGAAAGCTAACATACTTAAGCTCCAATTCCTTACTTCTCTCCTAAACATCAACCCTAAGGAGATGGGGATTTACTTGTCATAGGGCGCTTGGACACCAATCTACAAGCAATCTCCCTTAAGTTATTGGGAATGCATATTCATACCCATCTTGGGACTCACCTACCTTGTGAGGATTTACTCTGCCTCTCCCTGCACAACACCAGCCTATCCTTTTAAGGGGCTATAACGAGTGATTAAGGAATAGGCTATATATATATATATATATATATCTGTAAATAATATTGAAATTCCTATATACCCGTTAATGGGTGTATGAAGGTTGATCTTCACAAGGTTAGGGAAGAGGTAAAATGGGAGGCCCCAGATGTGGGTTGGATTATAATAAACTTTGATGGAGCTGTGCGGGTGTAATGTCCCCTTTTTGGGGCACATTATTGTTGATGTGAGTTTTGTACCACTACATAACATATAGGACTAAACGCTTGATACAGGGTACCAAACACTCAACCCTCTCTTGAAAAGCATATACTCACAAAGGATGTGAGGAAACACTCCAAGG
>MU224824.1:1857645-1871891 GCA_018584345.1 Thuja plicata
CTACTGCTTGCGAAAGAGGGGGTCCCTATTTGCAATGGGGCGATGATGTGAAAACGTCACAACAATTATTTCGTGCCTTATAGTTAGCATTTCGTCATGGTCTAGTGGGCTAACCGGGGCTTGGCTGGTAATCAAAGGGATATTTGGCCTAGGTGTTTTCAGTTTCAGGCCAATCAGATCAGTTTCCACAGGTTTTCCAGGGTGCTTACTATTTATAGTAAGTAGGAAGAACTTAGTGTTCCTGGCATTTCAGTAGTGGACTCGGAGCGTCTCGCCGAGAGCTTTCCGGCAAGCTATCACACGTCTCCATCTGAGTTCGTTTGGTCCTCCGTTTTAATGCCAGAAGATTCCTCACTTTATTTATTATGTCACTTTGTAACCAACGGTTATATTTATTTAAAAAGTGACTTTAAGTGAGAATATGAAAAGACAGAGAGGGGAAACTGAAGAGTCACAACCATTGCTTTAAAAGAAGGATTGAAGGCTCTTTTGAGATATGCTTAGTTTGTGATATTATATTTATCTCTTGGAAATATCAGGAAGCTTTCAGCTTTCGAATCAGCCGTGGGGACGAAAACCCTTTTGGCTCAGAGGTGGATTGGACGTAGCCCCAGTTCGTCTCCAGTGCGGATTGACATCAGAGTTCGCCTTTGTATTCACAGGTTCTTTTCTGTTAATTGTTATTCTGTTGCATGTTGAGTTCAGATTTGGATTGTGAGAAATCCCATTGTTATTTTATAATGCAATGATGTTGCTGAGGGTTTTAATGGAATATGTAATGCTGGTTAATTACTGTTGAATTCCATAGTTTATTGCATGAATGTATTTGTTTAAATCTGCATGAGATATATTTTGTGGAAATTTGTGGAAAGATCCGGTTCGGGTCATTACAGCGGGGAAATCTAGGGTCTTCGGGTGCTGGATGTGCCCAGGATGTGTAGCTAGAGACACAATGGGTCATATCATCGCTATCGAGCAGAAGATGTTGGGAGTAGGAACAAATATTGAGAGGTTGAAGTGCAGGCAAATTTGTTGGGGGTAGATCTGGCGTAGAGGCTTCAAGTTGAAAAATTACACCTAGAGGGCGACTCTCAAATCATTGTAAATGCCATCTTGTCAGGAAAATCATATGCATGGCGATTACAGAAGGTGGTTGAGGTGATAAGGAGGAAACTACTTTTTTTTTTCAAAATTTCAAAATTCCCCATGTTTATCGGGAAGGGAATACATTAGTAGATTACTTGTCCAAATTGGCAATCGATGTGGGGGTGACATAGAGGGTAGAGGACGGTGACATCATGATGCCAGAGTGAAGAGATGTGATGTGATGTCTGGAGGTGGTGAATGCATTGGAGTACGTTGAAGGACAACCTTTGCATTGAATACAAATGGAAGGTGGCGTAAATGTAGTTACTCATACTGCGTTTGCACATACTTTAGTGGGTGCATTTAATGAGTGAATGTGGTACTCAATATACACTCTGCCGTTCGCATTTCCAAAGACATTCGGTTTTTGGGTAGTGCAAAAATTAGGAGGTTTGAAAGGAGCAGAGAGAAGAAGGGCGACATGGAAGCAAATTTTGCTTTTGGCGCATTGAAACAACAAATGACATTCAAGGGGCCAGTGACAGAAGAGTGTTTGAAGAATGTGTTTACTTCGGCCCATCCCCTATTCCTCAACATCATCTGGACGTTGTTGGGGGTGGATTATGTAGTTTCACATTTGTGGTGGAGGACGAACGCAGACATTGCTGCCCTATTTTGTGCTTGGGGTTTGCATTTTGGGTCCAAAGAGGAAGTGAAGCGCATTGTGGAAAGGTGCGTGTGGCTAAAATGGAGGGTAGGGCTTGATGAAATCTTGCACTTTGCAGTGCCTAGTCGAGGGTTTGTCGCGACACAGTCGGTTGGGTTTTCCAAGTTTTTGTCCTTGAGTGCACCCTTTCCTCTTTCACAGAAGTATATAAGTATTGTCACCTTCGATATACATATATCTTAATCTCCATCATCTATAGCATGACCGACTTCTTCATGTATGATTATTGCAATTTTGTCTCTTCAGAGACTTTACAAAATAGAGATACTTAGTTGTCTTGTAATTATATTATATTATAATTTATTTGTTCATTTATTTACTTTTCATATTTTAATTTTATTATTATTATTTATTATTAAATCCTACATTAGAAAGGGGACATCATAAGGGGATCAAATGGCGGAAGCATGTCCACTCAAAACAAAATGTTGTGCTAGAATTGAATTATTTGGTGAATCATACTAAATGTAAGCCATAAGGTTCACCGAATTTTGGTCATGAAGTTCAAAATTTGGTGAACATTAGCCAAATTGTAAAAATGTGCTTATAAATTCTTACAGATTAAAAAAATATCTTTGAAATGTGTTTTTGTTGGGGGGTTTTCGATCCGTGTTTTGAAAAAAGCCCATTATTAGTTGAAACACGATATTAGTTTGTAGTTATAGAGGTTGTGGTTGAAATGCCCTAGTGTTTGCTAACTTGTGCAACCTTGTCAAAAGTTGTTACAGGTAAGTTGCTTTTTAAAGTTTTTTAATTATGCATTTAAATTTTTTAGTAATAGTCTATAAATATTATTTTATTACATTAAATTTTGATTAAAATTTAACATTTAAGATATTTAAATTTAATTTAATTTTATGTTTAATAATTTATTAAAAATTGACAAATAGTAAATTAAAATTTAATATTTTAAAATATTTGATATAAAATTTAAATTATTAATATATAAAATTTAACCATTCAAATATTTGAATTGAATTTAAGAAATAAAGTATTACTTTAGTCTTTAATTTAATATTCACAAATTTCATTTTTTTTGATCGATAATGGGCTGTAGCCGATAAATTTTATTAATTTGTAAAAAAATTTACATTCCTGGTTCAAGTGAGCATTGGTAGGAAAGAACCAAGCAAAGAAAACCTCCGGTCTTGTTCATAAAAAGTTATAAAAGATTACAATAATTTAACATATGTCCAGACCGTATGATGCATATGGGTTTGATTTATTTTTACAATGCTTTCATGCTGAAACAAACCAAAGTAAGGTATGCTGCATTTTTCTGACATTGTCTCCTCTGATCCGAATCACTCTACAGATTAGCCTCCTTCCCTCATTAATGCCATCCGGGGTCCTGATCTGCCTTCAAATGGAAAGCTTTATGCCTGCACGTTGCAGAAAGCACCAACCACTATTCCTTCGACACAATTGTTAGTAGCCAAAGTAAAGTACTAAAATAATATATGTAACATTTCCATATGATTACTGATTTCATAATTTGTATCAGCAGAAGTCCAAATTCTAGCCATCCCTTCTCCTACCATACTGAAATGCATTATCAGATATTCATGTAAAAACAGCAAGAAACTCGATAGACTCATTTAGATGTTACTACTTAATATAACCAGACTCTGTCTTGCTGGAGGACACTATCAAATTACTAACTCATACATGATGCATGAGAAATGGATGTTGATCTTATTCTTTTCATATCACCAATTAGAACTCTTCCTCCTCACTCTAAGTGAACAATTTACCTCTTAGAATCTGATGAACTTCAATTATTATGCATGGTAAAAGATTACCAGTCACAATAAAACAAAATCAAGTTTGCCTCATAAGACCTTAATTAAGAAATTCTTGCCAACTGCATTTAAAACATTATTGTAAACATCTATCGTAAGCATATAAGGGCAACAATCATTAATATGGCCGATCTTTTATCAATAATGAAGAATAACAAGCTCCAAAGATCAATCATTAACAAGTACTATCCTTGCTCTGCGTCTTAACATTGCTACCTATCAGCTTAACATCTACAACTGAAATAACGTATGCCATTAACCAGTCAACTTATATCTGTTTTGAAAGCCCTAATCTTTTCCCTTAAACCATTGATTTAGTGTTGATCGCATATGTTTGTTCCTGAAATTTACCAACAGCCCAAAAACAGCTAACAGATTTGGGAATACTCTAGTCAGAGAAAAATTACGCCATAAAAACAAAATCTGCTTCCAGGCACAATCCTAATACATACATACATACTTACATACACACAAATATATATATATATATATATATATATAAACAGTGAAGGAATCCACAAGAAAAAAAAAAATATATATATATATATATATAGAGAGAGAGAGAGAGAGAGAGATTTATAAATATTGATAAATATTTATATATTTGAATACCAATATATATACAACCAGAAAGGAGAGCCAAGAAAAAGTGAATATATATATGTGTGTGTATACACACATTGCAGAATTAGAATAATAAAACAAACCTTAAAATCAACAGAACCAGGACAGAGAGACACAAAACAAAAAATAAGCATAAAAGTATACCTACGAAAAGATGAAAGAGAGGATAGAACATATAAATTTGCATTGTATTCAGTGGATCATTGATCCCCGAGCAAGACTAGAGGTTTTCTTGACTCTGTTCTTTCCTACCAGTGCCTGTTTGAACGGAGTTTTTGTAACTTATTAAAATAGTAATAAAATTATTAAGGCCTTGGCCTTTTACCGATAAAAAAAATTAATTTGCATTATCGAGAGGGAAGTGATGCAGAAATGACTAAACTTGAGTTATCAGATGTAGTGAAAAAATTCAACTCCCCCTTGCCGCTACTTTATTGAGTTCCTTTATGTATTCATTTCCCAGTTTTTGACACTAATCCATCTTTGTAGTGCACCATATCCATTTTGAATCCTGCTAAGATTTAGGATTGCCTTTAATAGAGAACATCCCCTTTCAGATAAACTATGCATGGCAAAGCAAAAAAGAAGATAGGTATCATGGCTACACACAAACTGCTTTTTTTTAATATATTTGAAGTCCATAAGAAACTTTCATAAGTAAATATTCCTATTTTTATTTTAAATCCTTGAATCAATGTATATTTGCCATTTTCGATTCTTCCACTCACCATCCGAATTAAACATACAATTGTGTTTCATTAAAACATACATAATACCTGATATACTAAAAACATAGGTAGATCTGTATTATATTTCAAAAAAGGTTTTAACATATCACTTCGTCCATTGCTAATACAGCCAATTACCTAGATAGATATTTGTAGAGCTGCTATCTATGTCCAGAGTCTACTATATATATATGTTAATACAAAATTAGGGCTCATCTCACCCTGTGTATTATAGAGAAAGCATCTTAATATAAGGTTACTGAAGACTATATACTAATGCCCAGAAGCTATACATATCTCTATTCCCTTGGAGTTGCCAAGGTCGAACCAGGTCCTTACATAAATTCGTCCTCCGGAACCTCCTCCTCCAAGTCTTCCAGGTCCTCTACATCTTCTGCATTCACCCCATCTTCCTCCATATTTCTTTCAAACTAGTCGTCATCTTCATTTTTCTTGATTCTCATCAGGTTCATAAGGAAGATCACTTTTCTTTTGATAATCGGTTTCCTTTTTTCGAAAACTTCCATTTCTTCCGACACAATAATGGGGTAAGTCTTCACCGGCCTATTTTTCACCGTGAATCTATCATAGTTCTTAGGCTTGGGGATGGTGAGGTCATCATATATGTTTACTAAGACTTTGTCCAGGTCCAAAAGAATTTCTTTCTTGAATGAGCTCTATATTTGTCATCATAAAATATGAACTCATCTCCTAAAATTTTCTTGACAACCTTGATTATTAGACTATTGGTAGCAAGCATGATCTTCCTAAGCCTAGCTACCCTGACTTCCCCAAGGAAAGCCATCTGCCTAAACTTGTCTCTCAACATAATTGGGTTCTCCATATATGCATACACTACAGACTAGTTCTCAATACCAAACTAGTTCTCAATACCAACAATTGCTACCATGAATTAATGCCTGGGTGTAATGTCCCCTTTTCGGGCACATTATTTCTGCTGCGGCGTTAGCTATTTCATCATGGTCCGGTGGGCTAACCAGCGCTTTATATGGATCAGTGCGATATTTGGCCTAGATAATTCCAGTTTCAGGCCAATCAGAGCAGTTTCTACAGGGTTTTTGGATACTTACTATTTTTAGTAAGTCGACAGAGTTCAGTTTTCTTGGCATTTTAGTATTGGACTTGGAGTGTCCCGCCAAGAGCTTTTCGGGAAGCAATCACACGTCAACTTCCGAGTTCGTTTGGTCTTCCATTTTAATGCGAGAAGATTCCATACTTTATTATTATGCCACTTTATGATTTAATGGTTATATTTATTTAAAGTGACTTAAAGTGGGAATATGAAAAGACAGAGAAGGGAAACTGAAGAGTCACAATTGCAGCTTTAAAAGAAAGAATGGAGACTCATTTGGGGGATGCTTAGTTTTATGAATTTATTTTCTCTTGGAGAATCCAGGAAGCTTCAGCTTTCGGTTCTGAAACCTGAGGACGGAAACCTTCAGGCTTTCTCGGTGGATTGGACGGAAACCTAGTTCATCTCTGAGGTGGATTCGTAATGGAGTTCACCATTGCATTTCCAGGTTTTTGTTATTTGATATTTTGTTGCATATTGTAGCTCGGATTTGGATTGTTGGAAATCCCATTGTTATTGTATTGTTGTTGTATAATGCAATAATATTTGCTGAGGGTGTCAATGGAACATATTGCTGGTTTATTGGATGAATGTATTTGTTTAAATTTTCTGAGTTACATTTGAGGGTTTTTGGGAAAGTATTCAGTTTGAGACATTTCAGTGGTATCAGACTGGTTTTCCTGCTAGCTTGTGGAGTTTATATAGAAACAGTTTTCCAGAAAGGTTTATCAGAGTTTTGTTATCAGAGAAAAATTCCAGACTATGAGGTTTGATGGGTAACAAAAATTTACAGACTAAGGTATTTAATGTCTGTATTTGATTATGAAATTTATGAGTAAAGAAGCAAAGTTGTGTCGAATTTGTGAAGCTAAGATAAAATAAGAATGTTTTATCTCAAATATTAAAAGAGTCGTGGATATATTTACTGCGGAGGTTATCTGGTCTTCTACTATGCTATCTGTGGAATAAAAAAAAAGGTGAAAATTTTATTTGCCGGTATTGGAGTTTGGCGTGGTAGGACCGATCCTTTTATTCAGAAGGTTCGAATTTAATGCTATGGTTGCCCTTAATATTTAAAGATTTTATTAAGTCCAGATTTTAAAGACGGAGATATAGTAGCTGAAATAATAGAACGATTTTAAATGGTTGAATGGAGAAATCGTGGGGCTGACAAATTAAGGTTGAATGCACATTTATTTATCTGGAGATAGTATTTTAAACCCGTGGGCCCTAAAGTAACATTTTGATCATTCTTTCTAAAGTGGCGATTGGAAATAAAAAAATCGTATGCCATATTCATTTGGTGACAATTTGAAGGTCACATTATAGTTTGGCATATATTCTCTACAGTGTTAAGATTTAATTTCTTATTGCCGTGAGTGTCGTGGCTATATTTTTGGCATGAAACATTTATCGTGGTCCATGTGTTTAAGAGCCGACTGGAATCCGATACTAGTCGCGACACGGGCCAGGTGGCATTGTAACCGAGCTAGGTGAATCGTTCCACACCACAGTTAGAGTATATGCTACAACCACGTTAAGTGGTGGTGTTCTGCAACAACATCAGACTTGTACGCTGAACGCCGAGCAGACAGTTTGGCTAACACGTAACATTCATTTGCGCAAGGGTTCCCGCGTGGAACTTTTCGAGATAGGTGCAGGTGTGCGCAGTAAATTCCTCAACGCCATTCAACCTTGTGCCATTATCCACTTCGGGTGATCAATTTACTAGACGGAGGTCTTCCTCAGACGCATGCAAAATTATTGTTTACATTTGGCTTTGAAAAGGAATGTTAAGAATAGTTGCAGGATAAGAAATGGTTCATATATTCTCGTAACCAGACAATAGTTCCGACTAGTGCTATCAGGAATCACTATACATTCATTGTTTTGGGAACACTGATGTTGTTCCTTGCGTCGAGCTAAGGGAATAATACTTGGTTGTTTTCAGAAAGAGTCGGGTAGTGAGATTTTATTCTACCAGACGAGTTTAATAACATATGGTACTTGTGCATTGAGAAAATATTATTGTTTTAGAATGCCAATACCAGAAGTGCATAAAGAACACTTTCATTCATCAACACATGGGCATTTTGGTCAACAAATGTTCATATGCAGGTTGAAGCTCATTTCCAGTTGGACTTTGGTAGTAGTCTGTGATTGGAGTTTCAGTAGAGACTATTATTTGAGGTCACTCTATCATTTACTTGCACGGATAGTCCAATAGCAGAGTGCTAGAGCCTGAAAGACATTCTCAGACTGGGCGCACAACTTGAGTACTGTTTGGGAAAAATAAGCAAGGAAATTGAGACATGGCTCTACCTTGATATTAGTGTGATGAGTACATGAAAGATAATTTTTGGTGAAATTCCCATCAGCCACAATTATATTTGAATTCTGATGATGTCATTTAATATGGTTCATTGCATTTGTAATAATTTTCCATGAAGGCCTAATAGTGGATTTCTCTACAATGCTGTCGGTTTTCATTCGTCCCTTATTAGCATAAGACTGTCATGTTCTCCGTATTCTTGTGAAAGGAACACAGACATCAGAAAGACATTTGAAATACATGTTTAGTAACTGTTAGAGAAAATGTTGACATGATACAAGACATAATACCCTTTGGGTATCAGGAAAAATAACTGGAGTGTAACAAGGTAGGGCATTTCAATAATACAGTAAAAGAGGTCAAAGGTCAGTACCTTATTTCTGAGAATTTCCCAGAAGATGCTGATAAAAAGGGCAAAATATCAAACCCGTTCAACTGAGTTTGGAGTAGAACAAGTAGGAATTATTACAGAGAACTGAAACTCAGAAAAATCAGATTGAATACAAATTATTTAACAAATTTTCTGTGAAGTCAAGGGTAGTTCTAGCTAGGAAAGATGCATGGTTTGGAAAAAGTCTGGAAGGATCTTGTTAAGGTACATCAGCGGTTAGCCCAGATTTCACAGCCTGATAAAAGGACATAAATACTCGACATGTATGATGAGTATAACACACTTCCTCCACAGGTTTAGAGAGTTTTAACCTTCTCTAGTTTCATGCACTTTCATCAAAAGCTACAACACAAGACTTTAATGGAAAAGAAGCAGTGTCAGGATTTGGCTCGAGATCTACTTGCACAAGATAGGTGCAGAAATTTATATGAAGAGTTTCCAGCTATCATTAATCAACCCATAAGTGACAAAAACCCATACTAGTTCTTGAAGAAAAGCCTTGCGAGGCTGTCATCGAAGCAGGAGATTTTAAAACAAATGCTGAATCAATGCAGGAAGGAGAGGCTAAAGAAGAGGCAACAAATCTAGAGGTTACACGATGGTTTACTAGAGAAGAGCAACCAACTTCCATTGACTCTCAGCCAACACTTGATCAAAGAAAAGATGGAAAAGATATGGTTAAAGATCGTGACCACCAGTTGGATGTCTTTAGCAATTCATGTAATGAGGAGTCACGTGACTTCTTTAGTAACACCTCACTTATATATAATGCTGATTTGGATGACCCATTAGATATTGCATCCCAAAATGACAATGATGAGAAGCATACCTTGAAGAGTCAGCTGAAAGTCAATAACAATGCCATTATTGCAGCTCTTGTTCACCATGATAGCACTCACCAGATTATTGAGGATCTTTACAGGAAAGCTCAGAAGGAGAAAGGACAGGGTGGTTTAATGATTGGATCTTATGTTGCAGATTTACAAGAGGTCATTACAGCTTTTGAGGGTTGGAAGTCAGAATATCTGTGCTTACTTTCAGACCGCGACTATCTGTTACAGGCTGCTGGAAAATATGTTGAGTAGTTGAGGGAAAAGGAGGATGAGGTTAATAAGCTCAATAGAGAGCTTAGTGTTACTCAGGGTACATTGGAACACACACATATTTCTCTTCAGGAAGCAAGAAATCAGATTGTTGCCACTAGCCAGTACGGGGAACAAGATGACATGGAAAAGTCTGAATTCTTTCAGGGGGTGATTCGGGAACTTGATAGCATACAACAGGCCTATGACTTGGATAGCTGTCCCAAAATATCTTTGGACCATCCAGAGTTTCTTTATGAGTTAGATAGCTTTCAGGCGGTTGACAATTCCTTGTTTGAGATGGGCGCTGATTTGACATTTGATAATCCCCTTTTTGAGCTAGATGAGGAAGATATTTCCTATCCCCATGACGAGGATGAGATTGATTGCTGGATTTGGGACCCAGGTTCAGTTACTATAGATGAGTCTTGGTCACCAGAATGGAGTAACGAGATGTCTGGTGTCGACGGTATCCAGGAGACAGCTGCCTTGTCACCTTTGACAGAGGGAAATAATACTAATTGCAAATCAGACTTGGATAGTGACTTGGTTATCAGTATGACCCAAGGGTACCTAAGGGGAGAAGACAATGTTGTTGAGTATCCCTTGATTCATTCCCCTCTTCACACAGCTGGGACTCCACTACATTACCGTACCGATTCATCCAGTGCCTATGGTAACTCTATCATCACAGATTTTGGGAATGATGATGACGATTGGGTAGAGTCTATTCAATATGGGAAGGATGAGCTTGGTATGATGATTGTGCTTGATGGTGTGAATTTTTCACACAATAATGTGCATTGTATGACTCCGGGTATAGAGAGGCAATTATGGAATCCTAATGCTGATTCAATATTTCCAAAGGAGTTGGTTAATGCATCACATTATGGCCACATTGTATGGGATGCATTTTGTTTTCCATTTAGCCCACCTACAGAGGACTTTCTATTCCGATTATTGCATAGGTGTGGGATGGGTGATTGGTTTGGTACGCTTTCCTTCTTGAAGGAGGAAGCCATGCTCTGCAGTTTTGATAGTTTGCTTCTTCGGTGCAGATTCCGGTTTGGGCTACAGATTAGAGGGGCAGTGTTGTGGCAGTTGGACATTTTGGACAATTCACTCATTATGGGCATGGATCGACATGATATTTTAGTCAGCTGGGGAGATGGATGGCCCTTTTGTTTGTGGGATCCAGGAGGAACATTCTCGCCATTGGTAATGATTCATGGAGCTGATTGGTATGAGGTTAGATTTCCCCCTTCATTTGACCTTAGTGGTACTTGTGATTTCAGTTAGAGTGAGGTTCTCTGTTGGATTGAGGATTTTCTCATAGATGATGATAACACAGAGCAGGTTGATTCGACTGATCAGGCACTTGGGGTGATTTGGGATCTCGTCATTAGTGTAATTAATACCTTGTTTCCGTGTGGTATTGATGAGTGGCTTCAGGAGTTTGGACGTGTTGTCTGTATCAGTTTTGCACAACAGATTGGTAGAGCAACTTCTTTGAGGTTGGTATGGGATCCAGGCATTTTGGTCACATCATACAAATACTGATTACTTGAGGGCAAGCAATCTTTGGGAAGGTAGGTTTTGTAATGTCCCCTTTTTGGGCACATTATTTCTGCTGCGTCGTTAGCCATTTCATCATGGTCCGGTGGGCTAACCAACGCTTTATATGGATCAGTGCGATATTTGGCCTAGATAATTCCAGTTTCAGGCCAATCAGAGCAGTTTCTGCATGGTTTCTGGATACTTACTATTTTTAGTAAGTTGACAGAGTTCGGTTTTCTTGGCATTTTAGTATTGGACTTGGAGCGTCTCGTCGAGAGCTTTCCGACAAGCTATCACACGTCATCTTCCGAGTTTGTTTGGTCCTCCGTTTTAATGCCAGAAGATTCCATACTTTATTATTATGCCACTTTATGATTTAACGGTTATATTTATTTAAAGTGACTTAAAGTGGGAATATGAAAAGACAGAGAAGGGAAACTGATGAGTCACAACTGCAGCTTTAAAAGAAAGAACGGAGACTCATTTGGGGGATGCTTAGTTTTATGAATTTATTTTCTCTTGGAGAATCCAAGAAGCTTCAACTTTCGGTTTTGAAACCTGAGGACGAAAACCTTTAGGCTTTCACGGTGGATTGGACGGAAACGTAGTTCATCTCTGAGGTGGATTCACGACGGAGTTCACCATTGCATTTCCTGGTTTTGTTATTTGATATTCTGTTGCATATTGTAGCTCGGATTTGGATTGTTGGAAATCCCATTGTTATTATATTGCTGTTGTACAATGCAATAATATTTGCTGAGGGTTTCAATGGAACATATTGCTGGTTTATTGTTGTTGAATCAACGGTTTATTGCATGAATGTATTTGTTTAAATCTTCTGAGTTACATTTGAGGGGTTTCGAGAAAATATCCAGTTTGGGACATTTCACTGGGTACCGATTCTTTTAAAGACTAAACTCTGTTCTAGAGCCTTCTAACTCCAGTAGTGTTAAGTTAATCTGTGAATCGCTTCGTAATAATTATTCTAACTGATACTATACACCTTATTTATTAATCATTACTCGATCGCTCCATAAATCTCAAAATTAAATGATGTAGTTAGAAATCATTCTGAAATCATTATAAAGAGGGCAAAGCATTGCGAGGCGGATAAATACTCTTATATGGTGACGTCCTCAAAGGCAGAGGCAGTGGGTTCGATCGATGGAGAGGGTTGCAGATTCCTCAAATTCTTTCCTAAGAATGTTTAGCTACATGGAATTGAAGATTGCAACTAGGAATTTCAAGTCCAAGTTGGGGAGCGGAGGATTCGGCACCGTGTACAAAGGACACTTAATAGACGGTACACTTGTGGCTGTAAAGAAGATGGAGGGTTCAAGACAAGATGAGAAGCAATTCGGAGCAGAAATCAGTTCTCTTGGAAACATACAACATGCCAATTTGGTCAGGCTTCGAGGGTTTTGTGCAGAAGGATCAGGAAGGTTTCTGATTTATGATTTCATGCCTTACGGCTCTCTTAATTCCTTACTCTTCTCAAGTAAATCCAAAGGTAAACAGAAGGTACTCAATTGGAAGACCAGATTTGAGATCGCTTTGGGCACCGCAAGAGGGTTACTTTATCTTAACCCTCTTAGTTAAGATCCACAATTGTAAGTGTTGAAGAAAGGAGATAACAAATTGGACTGGTATCACTCAGGATGTCTTACCCAATAATGGGCATGAGACAAAGAACTCTCTATGGACTGTCTACCACTCAGCCCAGACCTCTACCTGCAAATAAGGTCGCCATGTAACCAAACTCAAGTCATTGAGTTGGTGCCTCTAATAATCTGTATAGAGATATGAAGTTACCTCGAATCTCTATCTTCTAAGAAAAAGTCTTTGAATTACTTAACTATGATAATGTATATATGAAGAAAAAAGACTTATCTTTATTATTTTAAAAAAATAGTACATCTAGGTCCATCTTACAATTGTTGATCCAAAACTATCCAAATATGTGAACTTTTATCTTCTAAGAAAAAAGTCAACCCACGGTTTTGCTCACCTTCTTCACCTTCAGTCCATGCCCTTGATCTCTGCCACAATGATCCCTCTCATTGCCAGTAATTGAGCCATGTGCAATTTCTTTCTAGCTGAGGCCCCATGAGTTTGCATCCTAACTAAGGGTTTCCAAGATTCTTTGTAGAGAATATCTTTATCATAAGGGGGAGTTATGCTAGTCATTGTTTAAATCCTATGAGACTATTGAAAATATATATATATATATATATATATATGTATATATTATTATGTGAGATATAATATATATAGATATATATCTAAAATAGGATTAGGAGAAATTAATATAATAATGATTCTGAGATTATATATATATATATATATAGTTACATAATCAATTATCATTATAGAGGCTCCTTATATTATTCAATATTATATGGAGGAAACCCATATGGTCTCTAATGAAGATAATGAAGATGGTAAAGAGGACATGGAGAAAACTAACAAAGATGCGGATAATGAAGTGGAGAAGGACATCCAAGAGGAAAATGAAAAAGGTAACATTCATGTGGACTCTCCTAACAACACTATCAATTGGGAGGCTGATTCTATCCCACTTGAGAATCTCACAAGGGAAGAAAACATTTAGAAGGGTGAGAACATGCAAATTCATAACAATGCTGAGGAAGCCATATCAGAACAAGACTTCAACACTAAAAGGGTGACTAACATCCTTATGGCCCCTAAGGACCCTTTAGCAATCCTAATATGTAGGGTAAGGGGTCCTAAGACACATCAATATGTCCTACGACTCATTATGGCACATTAGTACCCTTTAGGACCCCTCTCTACATCTTAGGTG
>MU224824.1:1872038-1924743 GCA_018584345.1 Thuja plicata
CACCTAAGATGTAGAGAGGGGTCCTAAAGGGTACTAATGTGCCATAATGAGTCGTAGGACATATTGATGTGTCTTAGGACCCCTTACCCTACATATTAGGATTGCTAAAGGGTCCTTAGGGGCCATATGAATGCTCCAAAGATAAGGGAAGAGCAGACTAGAGCTGCAAGAAAGAGAAAAGTAGAAAATGTGGTAGATGATCTTTTAGGAGCAATCAGAATTTTAAGAATCGGTCATGATTCTTAATCCCCGAATGCTGATGAAGAGCCTCTATAATGATGGTAGACATTATCATTATTTAGAATGTGTTTCACCTAGCTACAAACTTAGATAGATCTGACCAAATGATTTCTAACTACTGCCTTATCATGTATCTGACATTCAAAAACTTATAATATAGCCTCTTCCTAATTCTAAATAAAGCCACACATGAGCTATCTAAGTCTAGGTCCTCAAAAACCAATATGTAATGTCTTTATATTATATAGATTCCTATTTGTTAATGCTTGTAGCTGCAGGAGACATTTTTCATACCTGCAATGATTGCTTCAGTATTGATTCTGAGACTCCTGCTTTGTAGTCTCTTCTATCGTGAAACATAAGACCGTGAAGAGGTTACACTCCTTGTATCGTGCATTACTATAACTGCTGTTTGTCATATGCTCTTGTAATGGCTACTTATTTAGTAACCGCAGGTCATTCTTTCTGTCTCGAGAATGAGAAGATGAATCGGTTTGCTTCATTACTGTTGTTGATTTATGCTGTCAACCGATGTCTTTTTACATCTCCTTGATTCATATCGTGACTCTCATTCTTGATGTCGGTGACTAAAGACTGGAGAATTTGAAACGGCTCGCTGGTGTAACTGTCGTCCATTCATTTCTTATGGTAGTTGAAGATTATAAGGCTATGTTTGATGGTCTCTTGGATTGGTGCTAGTGTTTTGGTTTTGTACCGTATGCATTCTATCATTTTGCAGGGACTTTGTCTATCGTGTGCAGTGTCAAATATTTGTATTATTCTGAGATTTTGAGTATATGGCGGATGACTGTTAGTGTCTTTGAGAGATTTTTTGCTGTAGGTGCTCAGTGAGATTTTATCATGCTGGTTTATTCTGTGATTCCTGTTCTATATTATGCCTTGTAAAATATCCAGACTCGTTCATTATTTCAATAAAGTGATATTTTTCTGGTGTGGCTTGGGTTTTTCCCTCGAGAAGGAGGGTTTTCCCAGGATAAAATAATTGTGTCAATCTGTTATTTGTGTTCTTAGTTATCTGCTCTCTGTGTTATGCATTTCTGGTTCAAAACATTAACACTATTGCCTCCTAATTCCGCACTTCTTCAGTCAATATAATATATTATGATTTGCTTGGAAAATTATAAGAAAAAAACAATCTTTATAGGATGATAGGAGTCCAATTTGGACATAACTCCCTCAAACACCACACTACATCCAACTTTAGTTATAAATGGAATTAGCCTCCCTGCTACATAACCTTCTTCCTTACCGTGTTACAGTTACTCCTCTTGGCCTAGCTTCTTTATCTTCAAATCCTTGCTTAAGAGAATACCTTCGATAACAGCTGTTAATTCTGCCATATTATTCGTCTCACTGCCTATTGGCCTAGCTAACTTAGCTACTTCTGATCTGTCCCAATGGTGTATAATACATCCTATTCCAGCTCTACCCGGATTCCCTCTAGATGTCCCATCAAAATTCAATTTAAACCAACCATATGGGGGGGAGACCATCTGCGTTCCTTTCTTTTTTCACTGGTTTCTAAACCTCCACTGCCAATATGAGGAGGAATTATTAATCCATTCCATCGTTTCCTCACTTTCTCTTCCCTGATAGTGAAAGCCTGATCCTTACACTGCCTACATGTTTCTCAGTCTGCTGTTAGTAACCTTTGTAATGGATGCTTCAATCTTACTGGTGAAAACTTCCACACTCATCTGCTTTCCTTTGAATAATCTCCTATTTATTTCTTTCCAAACTTCCCACAGCATGATGGATGGGGCATTCATCCATAATAATCCATACGGGCATTTTTTAAGATAGGTGGGCCAGATTTTGAGCAACGGTAATACTTCTCTTGGTAATGCTGTCTTCCAATCTAACTTGCTCATAAGCCATACCCAACACTAATTGGTGTAGTTGCACTTGAGGAGCAAGTGATCTACTACTGTTTCCTCTTCTTTTTCGCACAAGGGACACCTGTTTGGACCTTCATAGCCTGCTTTCCTAAACCAATCCATAGTTAAGATTTTATTAGAGTAACTGGTAAATCACATTTAGGATTTTGTTGTTTTTTGTTGAGGTAATTGAGTTCATCCTGTGTTGTACTCCCCAGTGCTAGGGCCATTCCAAATCAGTCTATCCTCTTTCTTGCTAACTGTAATCCTCCACTCTTGTAGATTCCTCGGTAATTTGAGAGTGTCTAGAGTTTTCCACCTGCAACCCAATTCTGGATTATTTTCATTGAAGACAATTTAGCCCTTGACATACTTTCCCCACTGATTTTCTAATGTCTCCTTTACTACCTGAAAGTTTGCAATATTACTTATTGGAGGGTAACCTCCCCTTGAGTCTTCCCTAAAAAGGGCTTTGTTCCCTTTAGCTAAATCCTATGTTAATTGTTCTGTAATTAAGTTTCTGCATTCTAATATGAAATTCCAAATTTTGGATCTTGGCTCACTTGAGATTAGGACTTCTCAACATTTTCCAATCCAATTTTTCCCCAAGGGATTTATTTTGCCTTGATTCCTTAAACCTAACCCTCCCTCATATTTTGTCCTGCAGATTTATCCCAGGCTATTAATGCTATCTTCTTTTTATCTGCTGTTCCTTGCCAATAAAATTTCTTTGTCTCCTTTCTATTTTTGCTTTTGAATTAGCAGTTAGAGGAAGGTAGGACATCTGATATGTTGGAATTGTTCACAATACTGATTTCAACATAGTGACCTTGTCTGCTGAAGAGAGCCATTGGCCTTTCCAAGATTGTAGTTATTTATCTAATTTTGATAAAACTGGGTCCTAGAGCTTTGTCGATCTGATTTCATTGTCTAATGGTATTCCTAAATATTTGCTTGGAAGAACCCTTTCCTGTATCCTAGTGAGTGAAGAATGTCTTTTTCCAGTGTAGGGGAACAATTAATAAAGAAAACCTCTGATTTCTCCTGGCTGACTTCTTGACCTGAAGCCTTAGAATACCTATTCAATACATGTTTAATGTATTTGCTTCCTGTATATTCCCTTCCCCAAATAGAAAGGTGTTGTCATTAAATTGCTGATGTGTCACTGACTCTAGTTCACTATTTACTTTTATCCCTTTAATCTTTCCCTCTTCTTGCCATTTGGTTATGGATCTACTCAATGCCTCAGCTAAAATAATAAATAAGAAGGGGGAGATAGGATCCCCTTGTCTGAGACCCCTTGTAATTTCAAAGAAACCCTCTAGGGTCCCATTGACTAACACTGACAAATTTCAATTTTAAATTAAATTAAATTTTAAATTTGCTAGAATATATTTAAATTTAATGTAATATTATTTAATTTTAATTTATGATATATATGTGATATTGCTATCAGGATTCAATTTATGATAAATATTGCTATATATGTGATATATATTCTGTAAAATCAAATTTATATAAGGCAAATTTAAATACACATTGTTTTGTCAATTTTTTTGATTATCCTTTGCCGAACTTTATTCGAATTTTATTTTTGCCGAACTCGAACTCTGTGAAACAGCACATATGACTCTTGAGGATGCATGCGAGGAATCGCTGCTTGATTTTGTTTTTAAAAACAATTTTTTCTGTGGTTTGATTGATGATTGTTTGGTTCGTACATTATCATTTCTTTTGCGTGTAATTGTGCTGGTTATGTTGCCATTGAACATCTCCCTAAAAATCCTAGTACGATATATGAACAGGAAAGTACCAAGGGGATGAGGATGGGGGCACGTTCCCTCAGAGCTTAAAATTTTTACCAGAATCAGAGATTCTGGTGAATTATGGACATCTTTGGCTCTTGAGGAAATATGTGAGGTTCCTGCTTGATTCTGTGTTAAAAGCAATTTATTTCTGTGATTTGATTAATGACTGTCTGGTTTATATACTATCATTTTCTTTGTGGTTAACTGTGAAGAGGCACACAGGAAATACTGATGGGGTGGGGGGGATGAATCAGTATTTCAGTTTTTCAAACTTTTGAATGCATGAAACAACATAAAACTTAAAGAGAACAACCATCAAGACACTATCACAAGATTTCTCGTGGAAAACCCTTTTGGGTAAAAAGCCACGGCATACAAAACTACACCAACCCAGATTACAAAATGTGAGCACCAATTCATTGAGAGCACCAACTCCCAAAGAGCACCAACTCTTCTCGAAGCGCCAACTCCGTTTCTCTATGGCATTAACCTCAAATCGAGCACCAACTCAGAAATACGATACCAAAATTTTAAAAAAACTTCTCAGAACTTCAATCTCAATCCAACATTACATAACACCTCTGTTTCTTCCAGCAGTAGATGTATCAATAAATAAAGGCTTGCAGCAGACAAACAACAGTAGTAATATTTCCCCTTTTTAACTTTAAAAAATCACAAGCTCAACTCATAACGCATGTCCTCGTATGTTCAATACAACTATATTGGCAGACTTGTCACTCGACCAAAAGAAAAATAAGACTTGATTTTTGAGACGCAGCTTCCTCTGAAATTAAAACTCCATACTCTTTCTGTATGCACGCCTCTATATTTATTTTTTGTATGCAGCCCAGATTTTTAGTAACTAAAACATTAACTTTTTTTTTTACTTGCAATGAACTGCAGAAGAAGTCATTTTTCAAACACACAGTTACAAAGATTTTAAGCGCTACCTCTGTTCAACATTCACACCACCCTTTTAAAAGAACGACACTTTTTGAAGGCATGCAGAAGTAGAGTCATAAGATTTCCTCAGAAAAACTTCAACATGTAAACACTCCGCTAATAAACACCATCACTCCACTACAGGAGATTGCACACACAACTTCTTTCTTTTCAAAAACGCACAGCCAACCTCCTATGCTCGACACCTTTAGACTCTGCTCACTACACGCAGCCCCTGCATGTCAGAACCAGAACTGATTTCATAAATATCAATTCTATTTCGGTAAGCTCTTTTTCAATCGTGTATTGCCTGTAAAACCTTCTGTCTAGAAAAATGGCAGAAATAATTATTGCCACACAAAAATACCATAGATGGCTTTTGCACACGGTTATGCCAAGATTCAAAAAGTACGCCCAGCTAGAGTAAAATCACACGATTCCTTTTTTCTTACTAAAGTGCTGCATTGACTAATCAAAAACAGCGCCCAGCCTTAGATAATATTCAAAATTCTACAAAAATGCCATTTCTCAATTTGGAACTGCCCAGCAAATAATAATAAACACCAAGGCTGCACTCATTTGTGTTTAAAATGCACGACCTCCCCACACAATAAAAGCACTGCACGTTGTAACTGTATACACAGCTCCACCAATACAAATGCAAGAGCCCAAAAAAAATAGGCGAAGAAGAATCAAATAAAAATGCCCAGTCTATTTAAAATACATGGCATCATTCTTTTTGTGGCCTATTTTTTATACCCGAAGTCACTGATGTCTTCCACTAAAGTTAGGAGCTGCCACCACTAATTCTGAAGCTGTTGCCCCAGAATAGAGAGATAATTAATGAATTTGATTCTAAAACAAATGCCCAACTATAAATTCTGAAGCTATTGCCCCAGAATAGAGAGATAATTAATGATTTTGATTCTAAAACAAATGCCCAACCATAAATTCTGAAGCTGCCCAACCATACGGAGTATGTGCATTTAATTAAGCCACCATTCACCAAGATTAATGGAGCTCCTAAAAAAAGAAATTGACCATTTGAATATTCCAACACTAACTGGCCTATAGTCTGACTTGGCAAGGAAGTAGACAAGTAGAATGCTGACAAGCAACTGAAGTAGACACCCAACTAGCTTAAGGAACTCAAGCATGTTAAGCAGCTCAATCCAATTTTGTAAAATTTAAACGACCTTGATCATCAACTTTTGACATCAATGACAACATATTGAACATTCTCCCCCTTAGTCATTGATGGAAACCCATAGGAAACCCACTTGAAATGAAGAAGTACTTTGAAATAAACTGAAATAAGTTGACTTACTCTGAAATAAAGTTGCTCCCCCTGACTTGTTTTTCCCCTTCGACATCAATGACCGAAACCAACCTGCATAACTGAAATGGGGCTGAAAAATGTGACAATTAAAGCTCCCTTTGAGTCCAAACAACAAATCAATGATGTAGTGAAATCCCTCTCAACTTCTCCTTGAAGAATTCAAACGTTTCCTTTGGTAGAGGTTTAGTAAACAAATCTGCAATCTGCTTTTTAGTAGAAACATATTCCAACTTAACTTTCTGATTACTAACTTGTTCTCTCAGAAAATGATTCTTGATAGGAATATGTTTAGTCCTAGAGTACATAATAGGATTCTTAGAGTGCATAATAGGATGGTCATACTCTACCATAATGTCCTTCAATGTTTGTTGCTCCATATAACTCGTGTTCAACAAGACACTGCTGCAATATACTTTGCTTCAGATGTAGATAATGAAGTAGAAGCCTGTTTTTTGCTCAACCAAGATACAAGACAACCACCTAGAAAGAATGGACCTCCACTCGTGCTCTTTCCATCATCAAGCGAACCACCCCAATCTGCATTTGTGTAAGCTGTGAGTGTAAAATCACGGCCTTTAGCATATCATAACCCATAATCCATGTACCATTAAGATATTTGAAGATCCTTTTAACTGCACGAATATGAGTAGCCTTTGGAGTAGCTTGAGACCTAGCAACATAACCAACAACTTGCATAATATTAGGTCTAGTAGCCGTAACATACAATAAACTTCCAATCATATACCTATACAAAGTTTGATTAGCATCAAGAGAGTCATCATCTTTACTTAATTTACATTTTGTCACCACTGGAGTGCTTATAGGATTGCAATCCTCCATTCAAAACCTTTTCAACATCTCTCTAATATACTTAGTTTGTGACATGAAATTACCTCTATCTGATTGATGAATTTGTAAACCGAGGAAGAATGACAACTCATCCAACATGGACATTTCATATTCCTTCATATTAGTAGCAAAACTTTGAAATATTTCTTCACAATCACTACCAAAAATCAGATCATCAACATAAACAACAATCAACATATGATTACCTTTTTCTTTGACATATAGTTTGCTGTTCGCTATCCCTCTCTTGAATCCCTGCTGCTGTAGGTAACTATTAAGTACCAAGTACGTGGAGCTTGTTTAAGACCATAAAGAGCCTTTTCAACATGAAAACGTAGTTCTGATTTTCTGATAACACAAACCCATCAGACTGCTCTATATAGACTTCTTCCTTCAGATTGCCGTTGAGAAAGATAGATTTAACATCTATTTGAAAACTTTGAAAACTTTTGAAAGAAGCAAATGCTAAGAACATTCTATTTGCTTCTAAACGTGTCACAGGAGCAGAGGTTTATTCAAAATTAATGCCTAAACCTGTGCATAACCTTTGCACACACCACTTTACCATCTTCATTTAATTTATTTCTGTATACCCATTTTGTACCAATTATGTTCTTGTCTTTTTGCCTTGGGACAAGTTCACATGTATCACTTTTCTGAATCTGATCAAGCTCTTCTTCCATGGCTGCCACCCAATGTTTATCTTCAGCCAACTCCTCAAAATTTTAAGGGTCAATCATAGACAGCAAGGAGATATCTTCATTTTCTGAATAGTCAATCCTTCTTCTTTTGGCTCTTGGTGTATCCACTTTCAGAATCTGATCAATAGGATGATTTCTTTTAACAAACTTTGATGAAGTCTTGAAAAAGGTTCTATGTGGTCCTGTCTTGATCATTTGTAGGTATTTCCTGTAGTCTTATCTGCTGTCCCTTTTTGAACATTTGAAGTTGTATTTCCAGAATTTTCATTTGCTGTCCCATGTTGTACATTTGAAGGTGTTTGTTGAACAACACTTTCTTCTTCTTCATCTATTTGACAAGCACCATCACCATCTTGTCATGAGTGTTAGTGTTTTCATGAACCTTCACATTAGCACCTTCAACAATCTTGTGTAATCTTTTTTTAGAACATCTATAAGCTTTACCTTTAGAATAATAAACTAAGAAAATCCCTTCATCAGCCTTAGGATTGAACTTCCCAAGATTATCTTCATCCCTCTTAATATAACAAGGACCACCAATTTTTTTTGAAATATTTAACTAATGCAGACTTACCTTTCCAAAGTTCATATGGAGCCTTGTTGTGCTTTTCTTTAATCTGCCCTCTATTCTGAATGTAAACTGAATGTAGACAACGGTACGAACAACCTCTCTCCAAAAAGAATCATTCACCTTAGACTCATTTAATGTGCTACGAGCCATTTCTTGGACTGATCTGTTCTTCCTTTCAACACACAATTTTGTTGTCCTTGCAGCTGAGTATTGCCTCTTTATACCATGCTCTTCACGAAAACTGACAAAGTAATTTGATGTAAACTCTCATTTATTGCCTAAATGTAAGCATTTAATTTTCAGACCTTTCTCATTCTCCACTAAGGCTTTGGAAGCTTTGAACTTCTTAAGTGCTTTTGATTTTTTCTTCAAAAACGCAACCCATGTCATTCTTGAAAAATTATCTTTTAGCAGCATGAAATACTTCCTACTTTGCATACTCCAAGTTCTAGTAGGCCCACCTAAATCGATATGAATCAACTCAAGAGGCTTTGTGCTAGAATGCTCTTTTGACTAGAAACTCTTCCTTGTTTGTTTTCCAAGTTGACACTCTCTGCAAACATTATCTGATGGTTTTGTGAGTTTTGGCATGTCTCTAATAGCTTCCCTCTTATTGATTTGAATAAGGCTATCAATATTCATGTGTCCCACTCTCCTATGCCATAATCAAGTTTCATCCACCTGATTCAAACAACACTTTTCACATTTGATATCATCAAGAATATACAGGTTGTTAGCAGCCCTACTTGCACCAGCAATATGTTTACTATCTTTTCTAATTTCACAACAATCTGAATTGAAAACTAAACTATGTCCTTGATCACACAATTGACTCAAACTTAATTAAGTTGTGTTTTAGACCTTCTACATATAAAACATTTTCAACCTTAGTCTCATCATCATCCAAACAAGAGTACCTTTACCAATGATTTTGCAGATGTACCTTTACCTATGATTTTGCAGATGTATCACCTTCAAATCTAACCTTACCTCCATTAGTGCACTTGAGAGTAAGAAACTTGCTCGCATCTCTTGTCATTTGTCTAGAGCAGCCACTGTCAATGTACGAAATATCCTTTTTACTTTGTGCAAGAAAGGCTGTTTGCACAATCAAAGATTCCTCTACAACTTCTTTCTCCTTTTTCTTCCGAACTTTAGTAACCTCCTTTGCTTTGTCCCTTTTCTCATCCTTCTTGCTCTGCTTAAGAAAATCTGCCATTCCACTCTTGCAAACTTTTGCAGTGTGACTGAAGTTTTTACATTTATAGCATACAATATTGGAGCTCCTTGGAGGAGCAAAAGAATTCCTATTCATGAGTCTGAAATCATTTCTTGCAAACACTCTACAATTGATTGCCTCGTGTCCATAATAATTACAAAAGAAACAATAATCGTAAAAGAAAGTTTTTAAAACACGGTCATGATTACTTTTCTTGAGATAGGAGGCTTCTTGAAGACATTATCTCTGAGTTTTGATGTTGAATTTGTTACGCTATCAACTTTTGTTTTCCGCTGTTCTTTTGTAGGCTTAGAGCTTTGATCTTCTTCAAGACCAACTCCACCTTTATCTTTAGATGCTTTTTGTGAGCCAATAATCTTATCCAAGGACATGATTTTTTTTGATCTATCTTCTCATGATTCAGCTGCGTTGAAGATTTATCTAGCTTTCTAAGTGACACAATTTCAGTTTCAAGTCTTTCATAGTTTTCTTCTTTAAGCTTGAGCTGTTTTCCGATTTGTTCTTTAGTTTTCTTTGCTTCTTCAATCTGAACCTTTAAATCAACAATGGATTTTTCTGCCTCTCCAAGAGCTTGGGATGTCTTGGTTTTTGCTTCATTCTCTTCTTGTAGTAACACTTCCAAGTTCTGATTTTTCTTTCAAAGTTTCTTGATTTTATCCAAGGCTCTTATTAGCTCCTCTTCAAGATTTACTTCTTCTTCATCATTATGATTTACATATTTTTTATTTTCATCCTGTACTTCTAAGGCCATGAACAAAAAATCTTCACTTGAAGATTCTTCGTCACTAACATCAGATGAACTGCTCTCTTCCTTGGAATATAAACTCTTTGAATTTCTGACCCTTATCTTTTCCCTTACACTTCTTGTTGAACTTGGGTTTCTTTTCATTGTTGTTGTCCTCACTTTTTGCATAAGGACATTTAGCTGCAAGATGTCCTACCTTACCACTGTTGAAACACTTGAAAGGCAACTTGCCTTGTATTTACAAAAATCTTTCTTCAACTTCCTTATGAAATTTGCCTCTTTTGAATCAGAATCTTAATAGGAACTTTCACTTGACACACAAATTTTCTCTCGCTGTCTTCGAAGGTTTGAAGGCTGCCTCCTTTTTCGCTGAAAAATCAGAGTTTGTTCTCATCTCATATGCTGTTAGGATACCATGAAGCTCATCAATAGTCAATTTATTTTGTTCCTTCATCTCTTCAACTGCTGAAACTTTGGCATCAAAATGCATAGGAAGAGACCTCAATTTTCTGAACTATAGTGGACTTCTCAATCTTTTCTCCTAAACCCTTAATAGTATTGACAACTTCATCTACTTGCAGAAAATAAGCGGCGACATTTTACTCTTTCTGCATCCGGAGACCTTCAAAATGTCTTCTATGAGTCTGAAGCTTTGCCTTCTTAACCTTGTCATCTCCTTCATGTGTTTTTGAAATTTGTCCCAAATCTTCTGAGCCATATCACAGTGCATAACTTTTACAAAATAGCTTTTGCATTACTTTCAAAAGCCTTCTTCCCATTAACATTAGTTGGAGGAGTTGGAGGAATTGTGTAACCAGTTCTCACGCTATTCCAAACATCAAAACAAGACAACTTAGATAAATATGCATTCAAACACTCCAGAATGCATAATTGGAGCCATCAAATAAAGGTGCTCTGTTCGTAGCCAAACCTTCATGAGAACCCATATGTGTAATCAGGGTTAACCTCCAAGTGTTTAAGCTCTATTTCCAAAGGCACTTGGCTCTAATACCAATTGAAGACCACACAAGAAATATTGAGAGGGGGGGTGAAGCAGTATTTCAGTCTTTCAAACTTTTGAATGCATGAAACAACATAAAATTTAAAAGAGAGTAAGACACTAACCATCAAGACACTAACACAAGATTTCTTGTAGATAACCCTTTTGGGTAAAAAACCATGGTACACAAAACTTTCATTAACAAAAATGGGCACCGACCCAATGGGCACCAATCTAGATTACAAAATGTGAGCACCAACCCACAGAGAGCACCAACTCCAAAACAACACCAACTCTTCTTGAAGCACCAATTCTGATTCTCTAAGGCACCAATCTCAAATCGAGCACCAACTCAGAAATACGAAACCAAAAAAAACTTCTCAGAACTTCAATCTCAATCCAACATTACATAACCTCTATTTTTTCCAGCAGTAGATGTATCAATAAATAGAGAACAGTAGTAATCTTTCCCCATTTTTTCTTTAAAAAATCACCAGCTCAACTCATAATACGGCCTGGTTAGGTGAATTTTAAAGGATTTCAGTTTCCATAGCCTTCTGTTATGCTTTATAGCCTTCTGTTATGCTTTATACAACGGCTTTCAAGCCTATTGTTTTCTTGTCAATCATTATGTATTATGATTATTTATTAGGTAAGTTACCAATTCTGATTCAGATTCGGGTTCGGGTACGCAGATTTGGCAAATTTTTTTTTGCTTGGGTTTTGGTTCCGCATATATATGGATTTAAAAAAAATAAAATAAAAAAATACATATATATATATATTTATAATATACACATATTGATATATTATATAACTATAAATTTATATATACATCATAGATTCATACATGTTCATTCATCATTGCTTCAAAACGTCAAACATATAATAATAATAAGAAGTTAGAAGTGTGATACTCATAAAATTTGAATGATTAAATGAAAATGAAAATCCATAATTGCCAATAAAATTATAAATATAGTTGCTTTAGAGGTTGATATTACGGTTTCAGTTGTGTTTTTAGGGTTTTAAAATATAAAATAAGACTCAAGCACTGGGTTACACTTAAGCTATTCAATTAGTGACTGAATGGCACCATTCTTCTCAGGGTCTGGTTAGGTGATTTTTACAGGCTTCTGATTTTCTCAGCTTTCTATCCTGCATTACAGGGCTTTCAGACCTGTTATATTTGACAATCGATATGTATTCCACAGAGCTTATGGTTGGGATTCTGAGGCCTTTTGGGCTATATGGCTCTATTGTATAGCTTTTCATGTGAAAGCATTGGTTTGGAAACTGCTCATCTTTTTTTTTGTTTTAAACAGTAAGCCTTACATACATATATATATATATATATATAAGCTTCAGTTTTTTCTGACTAATTTGATTCTTGGCACATATTACCAGTTGAAAAAACTCTATATTGGGCAGATTAGATCAGGAGTGGATTTGGGTACACACACACACATCACATGTGCGTATTATTTTCTTTTTATTCATTCAAGCTTCAGTTTTTGCTGACTGTTTAAATTGTTGGCACATATTACCAGTTTAAAAAACTCCATGATATTGTACATATCAGATCAGGAGTGGATGTGGGTGCAGATCAGGAGTGTATTGCAGGAATACTCAATCAGGGAACTAGCAAATTGGCAGCATATATTGTTTCACACTCAGAACCTAAGTAGTTGGTAGTCTAAATCTTTAGTCATACACTTGTCACGTTCAAAATCCCAGAAGATAGATTGTTCTCAATATTTGGAATGTTTGTGCATGAGTGTGCTATTTTGCATGAATGTCAGATACTGACTGAAGTCTGTTCATTCTTCTAGTTGAGAGAATGTAATTCACTTCGTTTAGAGGCATTTACAAGCCTAGTTTAGGTATAAGTAATTTTTGAAATGGTGTAGCTTACTAGCCATCCATTATAAAGCTGTATCTTTATTTGCACTCTTTTTTAACTTTTCGAACATGTCATTTGTCATTATATTTCCCAATATGTGTGCAATTCTAAGGCATATTTATATGGTTTTGTCCCAGGGCGCGTTTCTCCCTTGGTTAAAACTAGTTCATTTCCCATAAATGTTTTGATTAGGAAACTGAGATCATACCTCAAATCAGTTATCCATTATATTGTTTAATGAAAAAACACCAACTATAAAACTTACAAAAACAAAATCTTTCAGAGACAGTGAACTAGAGGTAGAACCATCGGGGTTCTTACAGTGGTATCAGAGTGGTTTCGTGCCATCCTGTTGGGGAAGATTCTTACATTCAGAATAGAGGGTTAGTTTTGAATCATGGGTGAAACGAAGTCTATACAGGATCTCATGCTAGAGCTCATGCAAGCCTTTCAAAACTATGATAAGGGAAGCAAACACTAATGCAAATAATCCTATCAATACAAAGGAAATAATGGACATGAGGGTGAAATTCAAAGAGAATGTTGGCGCTCAAGAAGTTGTTATCAGCATGGATAAGAATTCTGTTTTTTATGACAACAGACTTAGTTTTGGCTTACTCATGTGATAACAGCCATTCCATGGGTGAAAGATGGTTGTTTGGAGTCCTCCTATGTAGACAATCAAGATTTGAGTGTTAGAGATGAGTTATGTAAATAAATCAGAAAATAAAGTGGTTGGTAATAGGTCCCAAGATTGTGACTTGGAGGGACTTGCAGTTATATTGGAAGTGGAAGTGTGCGAAGAGATGGTCAACATAGCAGTTTCCACTTTACCAGTTGAGCCATCTTTTGAGGTACAAGCAGCAGTAGCAGATGATGTGTGCGCTGATAGCGCATATGATGTTGTTGATCGTGAGGTGAGCATTGCGGATACAACTTCATACTATAGTATAGACTTTGATTCAAAGAGCTTGCATGGGAGCCATGAATTTCAGAGACATCATTTGGTTGGGCAATTGAAGGTTTATGACAAAATGGTTACCACAACCATAGAGCACTTTGATGTTGCTCGTTAGATGTTGGCTACCTATCGTTGGAGCAGTCCCGTGACATAAGAATGAATTAAGTTGATAGGAAGAATTGCATTGTGATAATAAAAAAAATGATTGCTCAATGAATAGTTCACTTAACTTCTTGAAATTTCAAGTATTGTATGTCAATTCCACATATTGTTGAAAAAACCAAAAAAAAACATAAATTTTGAAAAAACACCAAAGAACTATAAAATTTGCAAAAAGAATATCTTTTAGAGACAGTGAACCATCGGCGTTCTTACAACTTACAAGGTCACACAGATGATTTTATTCTGAATCTTTGATTTGTTGCTGTTTCCCTAAACTGTAGAAAGTATATGATTGCCCAATTTTATGTCAATTTTATTATCTTCATATCCAAGGGAATCTGACCTTAGTTTGGGGGCCTGTAATGGTTATATCTTTTGCAGTTGTTCTTTATAGCATAGTAGCAATTTGATTTTTGACTATCCCTCAACAATGTGACTATGCAGAAGCATTTTATTAAAATTTAGATGGTGCTTTTCAGCCATTAAAACCTAACCTTGGATGTTGGAAGGCAAAGGACTTTCCATCCGTGCTTATTAGTGGAAGCCAATAAAGAGGTGTTTTGGGCTCATTGAGCTGCCAGATAGTTGTAGTGAAAGTCTTGGAATTACTTCATGTAAGTATGTGTTGTGTGTGTAGGGTTACCAGAATGTTGTGGTAGAATGACGAATTTTCTCTGTTTATTTTATGATGTATCTGCCAAATATGGACTCAATGATTTAAGGGAACTTTGTTCAAAAGATCAAGAAGTGGTAATTAGTTGTTGTGCATCTTAACCTAGCTGCTTCCCGCAGTTTGTGTCCCACTTTTTGTATTACTTTTGTGGCTAAGAAGCTTGTACTTATCACAGATTTTGTTTATATATTCATTGTCAGCACTGTATCTGCCTAAAGGTTAGACTTGCTTCTGGATTAAAAGTTACATTCAGGATTTTATTTGGCTGACTGTATCTTTCTTTGGTTCTGATTTGGTAAGCAATTCAATTGTATAATGGGAATGATAAGGTCAAAATCTAAATTTGAAGAAAGGTCCTCTATTAGGCATTGGTCAACTAATGATAATTCATTATAAGTTGAAGGGTATAGGAGGTAATAGGGAAATACATATTGTGAAGTGTTCCATGCAGAATTTTTGAAGTGTAGTGATGTAGTATGTGATAGAGCTGAAGCAAAAGTTAAAACATAGATGTGACGTGACAAATTATGAAGGGATTGAGTTTGAAGTTATAAGATTTCAAGTTGCTTTATTCGTGCTTAAAGTGAAAGAATGTGTTCTACAATTCTAAGGGTGTGATCTGTCATTTGATAAGTAAACAAATCAAGGAAGAGGCAATCCCAATGGAAACATGGATTATTGGGTTAACATTTTTTTTCTTGTTGGCTAAGCTGTCCATTTCAATGGTATTGGCTTTTTCTATGTTCTATAGTATTTCGCAGAGGGGGACAGCTGTTGAAGGACTTTTTTGGGGGAGACTGTGAAGGGACAGCAATAAAAATTGTTTCTCTCCTTTTGTCACGCAAATACCACTGTTCCAGACTATGGCCTACACACCATACTCTTTTGCAACTGAGAATAATGAGGATAATACCATATTGAATTTTTTTGAGGTTTGAGATATTGAGTAAGATTTTGAATGATGCAATCAAAATTCAAATTATTGCTGTTAGTGCTAGTGTGAACTGCCATTGAACTTATATAATCAGCTATGCAACTCAATCATGATATATTTATTTCAATTTGCTGCTGTTATATAATGCTGTCATGATATAATTTCACGAATGATTTTTTTAAACATTACAGAAGCTTGCCTTGTGTAAGAGACAGTTGAGATATGCCTCAGATGTTCCCAGCCATCTTAGGGATGGCCAAACGTCGCTGCGGTGTTTCCTATTACTGCAACATGTTTTAAAGATTTGAAGGATTTTGGAGACAGCCAGGAGATGTCCCCTTCCATCCTGCTGTCATGAAATGCCATTGGGGACAGGGAATAGTAGTTTGAGGGACACAGATGTGTCCTTGATTATATGTGGATTCTATAGGGGCCCATTCTCATTAAGAAAATAAATTACAATGCTGGTGGGGAGAGCAAAGAAGGAAAAGTTTTTCAAGAATGCTAACCAAAAAAATTGAAAGAAACCTTAAAAGGCTAGACATTGGACTAATTAACAAAAATGTCATGGAAGGCTGTCATTAACCAGAGATTATGGTCCACCAATTCACCTGGCCCAGATTTTGAAGTATAATGGGCAATCTGACCTTAAGCTGAATGATGATGGGTTCTGGAAAAACTGCCAGTCGAAAATACAGGAAAAGAGACAGTGCTGGATATCTCCAGCCTTTTTCTCCTAGCAATAACTTGCAAATTTTTGGTACACTTGGCCAGATCTTGACAAAACATGATGATGTCTTCCTGTCACATCTCAAAATCTGTAAATTACTGATCAGATCCTAAATGGCCCCTCAATAATAGGAGCATATGAGGAACTTCCTGATCACTGCTAGATTCCATGACCTGCAAAGCTTCACAAGATAACACCCTCCCCATAATCCAATGAAAGGCTGCATGGTCTGCAGCACACTGACAAAACGTTTCCTCATAATTGTCTGTAATGTCCCCTTTTTCGGGCACATTATTTCTGTTGCTTTGTTTTATCTTGGCCCGATATTACTAAATGGGTGTATTACTTTAAAGTGAAAAAGTGAGAATATGAAAAGACAGAGAAGGGAAACTGAAGAGTCACAACTATTGCTTTAAAATAAGGAATGGAGACTCATTTGAGGGATGCTTAGTTTATGAATTCATTTTCTCTTGGAGAATCCAGGGAGCTTCCAGCTTTCGATTCTGAAACCTGAGGACAAAAACCTTCAGGCTTTCTTGGTGGATTGGACGGAAACCCAGTTCATCTCTGAGGTGGATTCGCGACGGAGTTCACCATTGCATTTCTAGGTTCATGTCATTTGATATTACTGTTGCATACTGTAGTTCTGATTTGGATTGTTTGAAATCCCATTGTTATTGTATTGCTGTTGTATAATGCAATAATATTTGCTGAGGGTTTTATTGGAACATATTGCTGGTTTATTGTTGTTGAATCAATGGTTTATTGCATGAATGTATTTGTTTAAATCTGCATGAGATATATTTGTGGAACTTCGGGAAAATATCCGGTTTGGGACATTTCATTGTCCAAGGGGATGCTTGGTTCTCATGATGTCAGTATTGGCTAAACCATCCTTTCCTCAAACGGATGCAAAATACAAAGTGCAATCATGTAAATGCAAAAGATGTTTCTCAGGCAGCAGTCAGAGGCTGGACCACTATGTTTATTCAGATCCCCTGGCTTTTGAGAAGAACAACTAGCTTCCAATTCATCAGGCAAAACACAGACATCAAAGAAACAATTCCCAAATGCTACATTTAAAAAACACAGGCATGTGGGGTTTATTATTGTTTTGTTGTATTATGCCAATTTATTGTCTGTTTGTTAAGTGTGCTTATATACTTTATCCAACAATGAGCTTTGAGTTACAATTTAAATAACTAGTAAACAAAATTAAAATTTATTAATTCATTATTAAATATTTATTTATTGCAACTTATTTTAAAAAATTATTCTAATTTTTTAAAAACATAAAACAACGAGTTGTTCAAACAACAAGTTTGAACAACTCATCTGAGTAAATAATCTATATATATCTACGATATATCATTAGAAAAACATACACATCAAAGAAACAATTCCCAAATGCTACATTTTAAAAACACAGGCATGGGGGGTTTATTATTGTTTTGTTGTATTATGCCAATTTATTCTGTGTTTGTTAAGTGTGCTTATGGGTGTCAATTTGATCTGGCTTGGAGTCAACTTCCAGAGCACTTCGTATGTTCAACATTTAGGTTTTAATACGGAAATGTCATATGTGAGATGTTCACTTTTTATTTTTCTAATGTTAATTATAGCTTGTAAGACTGGTGTGGGGCTAGGTTGAGAAAATGGTAAAATGAAGTACATTTGTTTTTACAATGCTTATTCTAAGATATGAACAGCAACAACGACTACATCTCTTCTAGGGAGAGCATTTGATGAGCTGATTTTAAAAATTAAGGTTTTATTGAGGATATTAAATGCTATATTCAGATGAAAAAGTTATTAAATTTTGATCTCCTGGCAGGTTTCAGAAGTAGGATCGCTTTTAGGGAAAGCTGGCACAGTTGGTTTCGGAAAGGCAGTAGAAGTTCTGGATACACTTGGTAGCAGTATGACAAATTTAAATCTGAGTAGCGGATTTGCATCTGGAGCTACATCTAAAGGCAACAAGATAGGTATACTGGCATTTGAAGTTGCAAACACTATTGTTAAGGGTGCAAATCTTAAACAATCACTTTCTGAGGAAAATATCAAGCTTTTGAAGGAAGAAGTTCTTCACTCAGAAGGCGTCCTTCGTCTTGTATCTAATGACATGGATGAGCTGTTGAAGATTGCAGCTGCAGACAAAAGGTAAGCTCGATAGCATATAACTATTTATGAACTGCCCATGTGTGCAACAATTTATATCAAAATTCATCATTGTTTCTCTACATGATCAAGAAGAAACTGTTGTAGTTGTAAACATTGTTTGTGAATCTTCTTACCACTAAGTTAAATATTTGCAGGAATGAACTGAGGGTTTTTGCAAGGGAGGTGGTACGATTTGGAAACCATTGCAAAGATCCTCAATGGCATCATCTGAACCGCTATTTTGAGAAGTAATTTGGGTACCCGATATCTTTTATTTGTCTTACTCCATATAATTTTTGATGCTAATGCCTCGAAGTGTCCAGGTTGGGTATAGAACTTGCTTTGCAAAAACAACCAAAGGAGGAGGTGGAGGCAGTGATGCAACAATTGATGACATTGGCACAGCATACAGCTGTAAGTGTCTTTAATAAGAAATGGAATGAAACTGCAGTGATGTCAACTAATATTTATTAAGATTAATGTGATCTATAATACAATTCATCACTGTAGAAAAAAGGGTAAGAAGAGTCCTAGTTACTGAAAAGTAACTTAAACATTTGATGCTTTGACAATTTATATGTGTGAATATGGCTTAGGGGATAAATGTGATTGGTCGGGGTAAATATAATTGGTTGAATCCTGAACCTATGATCCAAGTGCATGCATAAAATTAGCTTAGAGGGAAAGATCTCTCAAAGAAGTGTGAAACTGAAGTAGATCAAAGCTGACGCTGATTACCAAGGCTGGGAACCAGCAATATCATATGTGTAGCAAGGCACAGGACATTTGGGGGGCTAAAGGAAATGGGATGGACAATTTTAAAAGTTGCTTGTCATTTTATTGGACAACCTCTGTATGTGTGTTGAGAACCATATGCTTCCTGAGATTTATCTTAATTGGTAGATGGGGTTTTATGCTCATAGATAGCAGCATACTGCCTGGGGATTTTATGAAGTACCACTGTTTGCAGACAGCAACGGAATGGGGAGGGGATGTTATACTTCAATTTTTTTCTTTTTTATTAGGTGGGGGACGTGCTTAAAATGGCTACACTATCTAGGGACATTCACTGGGACATCCCTGCATTTTAAACTTACAATAGGACCTTCCATACCCAATGCCCTCTGCATATCACAATTTACAAAGGCTCCTTGCCTGTTGCATCTTATGGCTTCTGTTTGCCTGCTTCTAGGAGTTTGAAAGAATATCCCAAATATCTGTTACTGAACTATCTGGATGTAGGAACAATCCACTTGTATTTTATTTGAGAGAGGTTTTGTTCAAATTAAAGAAATATGCTCATTTTGTTTCATAAGTCTGATCAATTAGATTGCTATTCATGTCAAAAAGGAAACAAATCGAATCAATACTGATGGAGAACTTGTTATTTCATCTATCAGAACTCAGTCCCAGAAGCAAATTATATCCTCTTTAACTTCTTATGTCATTAATGTTGTTGCTGTTATACATTTCAAAATTTTCACCAATATACAGAAATATGTAGCTAATTGTATTCGTGTTAAGTTATAGGGGTAATATTGAAATGCTCTGGGAAAACTTAAGATATTATTTCCTGAATGTTTTTCCTTGTAACGACAGGGATCATGTTTTCATAATTACACATTTATAAATTATAAATGTACTTGGTTTTTGTGTATATTAGCCTTTTAAAGTTTACCAAAATACAGAGCTGTTCTTGCTACTACTAATTGTAGCTAAATCAATTCATTTTACTCACCATCTTTAAGTTTAATCTTTATATTTAGTATCAGTTTTATTATTAGAAAAATATCTTGAGAAGATAGGCCAATATTGATACTGATGCCGATGTTACACCAATTCTAGAAAATCAGAAAATAAAATTATATTGGATCTCTTATTTTCACATATTTTAATATTTTGTTTTTTAATTTTAATATTTTAAAATTATTTTATCCATTGCAGACTAGTTGTCCCCAAAATTGAGGATTTTTTTGCTTGTCCCCAAAATTCCGCCTCTGAAAATTGAAATCAGCATTTGTAACCATTCTTATTTATGACTCCTTTGGATATCCTTAACTGAGAAGTTTATATTTTGTGATGATCATTAATATAAATTTTGCTAAGGGAACTTTGTTTATTTTAAATTATGGACAAGATATGTTATAACTTATTTTAGTGAGATTGCCTTGGAACCAACTAATCTTGGTATCAGCAGAAAACTGTGAGAAATTAGAGGATTATATATATGTGTGTGTGGGGCAGAAACTGTTTCCTAACCAGATGTAAATAAAGTAAATCAAAACTAAAGGATAAACAAGCAAAGTTCATAAATTTAAGGTTGCCAAGGAATCATCAGCATAGACAAATGGATGTTCAATTCATTGGCAGAAAATGAGAAAGGCTTGGAAGGTAAAAGTAGAGGAATATTATATTTTTAGCATAAGTGGTGACAGAAACAGTATTTGGAAATATGCAAGGGTAGAGCTTGACACCTGTTAGAGTTTGTAGCTGCAGGGAGACATTTTTTCTTACTTGTGATGACTTCATCAACATACAGGTGGTATGATTGCAATGTCTATTTCCTTTTCATGATCGGGCATATTGAGACTGCGTAGAGTCTTCAATTCTGGACGGTCTTCCATATGTAGAGTCACGCCTCTTGAAGTCAATGAAGTGTCCTCAGCGTTGGAAAATAAAAGGTCTTGTGTGTGCATGTTTGTTGAGCACCGAAGAGACTTTTCCAGCCTGGCTATTTGGAAATCAAGAGTCACCGCGGTGCACCTGAAGAGACTTTGCGTGATTGTTGAAATCATTTATAATATGTGGTGTCACCGGTCTTGTAATTGCAGCGTCTCTTTGTTGTGTTAGACTTTTTATTCTCTGGATGATGTATTCTTGGGAAAAAGAGAGACAAAGTTTGGTGTATGCGGTTCTTCTGTAGGTGCTGTGATTATCGTTCTTCTGTGGTAGTGACTTGTTCTGAGTTTCCTTTTTTGGCTATTCCAGGCAGTCACAATGTGGAATTTCAAGGACTGTGTTCATTCTTTTGTAGTTTGAGATTATGTTCTAAGTAGCCGATCTTGATTCTGGTTTGGATCCAGATTCGGATTCGGATTCGGATTTGGGGATTTGGCCGATTTTTTTTTGGTTGGATCCTGATTCTGTGGGTGTATATATATATATATATGTATGTTCATAGATTCCATACATGTAACATGACAATGCTCATTCATCATTAGTTCATAACTTCAAACTTTAAACATTTAATGCTAATAATAAGAAGTTAGAAGCGTGATTTTCATAAAACGATAAATCCATAATTGCCAATATATGATTATATCATATTTATATTTTGCAAAAGTCTCAAAATGTCATTACACGATGAACAAAAATGGTGAAAAATGCTTGAGAGATGAATGAATGACCTTCAAATGACCAAATGTATGCTTTACTAGTCGAATTAAGATTTAGTGGCTTTAAAAAAGAGTAATAAAGGCATGTGGCCCGTTTTTGGGCACCCACATGCTCGGATTCTCGTGGATTTCTCTGGATTTTGCCCGGATTTCGGCAAGATTCCTGACTAGAATCTGGATTCTCTGTGGATTCTGCACTGCAGAATCCACAGAGAATCTTGATTCCAGTCAGGAATCCTGCTGGAATCCGGGCAGAATCCAAACAGAATCAAGATCCGAATCGTACCAGAATCAGAATCCAGATCGTACCAAAATCAGGATCCGAGGTATATCAGAGGGATCCGGTAACATAGAATATTGTTTATGTTCTGCAGAGTGTCGTTATCAATGAAAGAGTTTAGCATAAGTCTTGTAAACATTTGTGTTCTTCATTCGACATATTATTGTTGTCTATAGGTAGTCATTGATACTATTTGTAGTATTTTTCAAGTACATAGTTCTTCTATAACATAGATTGATTATTACTATAAAGAGAGTATAGTGAAAGCTCGAAAGTGTGTGAGCTCTGTACTGAGTCACTATTTTATTATTCAATACAGGAGTTCTTTTGGTGTGGCTGTGTTTTTCACCCTCAAGTGGAGGGTTTTTCTGGGTAAATCCTTGTGTCTTTGTTTTTTGTATTTGTCTTTAGATAGCCAATCTCTGTTTATCTTATTTTAGTTCAAAATTTAACATGGTATCAGAGTGGGTTTAAGGAAAGGTCCAGAACCAGACTTATTCAAACATCAAAGTATTCTTTTTTTCCCTTCTAGTTTGATTCTTTCAGGTTTCAAAATGGTGTATGGTCTGAAGGTTGAAGATAGGCTGGATGGTGCATCAAATTTGACATCATGGAAATTTGGAGTTCTAATTGCACTAGAAGAAAATGATCTTCTAAACTATGTGAAGGAGGATGTGCTTGTGCCAACCGATAATGCTCAGAAAGCTCAATGGAAGAAGAATAACATTATGACAAGGAAGATATAAACGATCATCTTGTGCCTATTATATCCAAGTTGAATTCAGCTAAAGAAATGTTCGAGACTCTTAAACGCATGTATGAATTTAACAATACAAGCAGAGCCCTCGCCTTGAGACGTCAACTACTTCATATAAAAATGGCTAGAGGAGAATTTGTTATCTTTTTATTCATGAAGACCATAGAATTGAAAGATCAACTTAGTGGCATTTGAGATTCAATTGAAGCTAAAGACCTGGTTATGTTGGCCATGAATGGTCTCCCTCATTCTTGGGAGTCTTTTATTCAAGGCATTCGTGAAAGAGATGAATTACCCAAGTTTGATCGTCTGAGAGTTGATTGCATTCAAGAGGAATGCAGATTAGAGGCAAGAGGAAATTGACTAAAATCTCATCATGAAGATCATGTCCTTGCTGCTCAAATGTCTAAAAGGAAAGGAAGAAAATGAAATTTCAAGAGAAGTACAGATAGAAATTCAGATTCAGCCCTTGAACCGAAGAAGAAGAAAGATCTCTCTAGAATTCAATGTTTCAAGTGTGAAAAGTATGGTCACTTTACTAGAGATTGTTTAACAAGATCAAAACATCAAGCTGCTGCTGCCAATGTTGATGATGCTTCGCCTCATAAAGAATCTAGTGACAATTTAGAGGGATTTTTATTTATCTCAGCTCTTTCAAGCAATGTTCCAACTGATAGTAATACTTGGTTAATTGATAGTGGTGCATCATGTCATATTACAGGATACCAAGAGCATCTTTCTAACTTGGTAGAAAAAGATACTCATTTGCAAGTTATTATTGGTGATGATGCTTGTTTCAGTGAAAGGTGTTGGGACTACTTTTCCTCTCGATTCAGGCATCCCTCTTCTTTTGAGTTATGTCTTGTTTGTTCCAGGAATCAAGAGGAATCTAATTTCTATTTCAGCATTAGAAGACAAAGGATATCAAGTTGCAATTTTTGAAGGTAAAGTGCTTGCATATAGACTTTCTGCTCGTTCTATTCAAGTGCTAGCACATGATTCCATCAGTACAAGTGAGCTGTGGCATAGAAGGTTTGCTTACTTAAATTTCAGATCTCTTTCTTCCATGGAAAAAATGGTTGTTGGTCTTCCAAAACTTAATCAAGAGCAAGATGGTATTTGCAAAGGTTGTGCTCTAGGTAAGAATGTTAAAAGTCCTTTTCATAATAGTGAAAGTAGAGCAAAAGAAGTTTTAGATTTGATTCATTCAGATTTGTGGACCTATGTCTATTGCATCTTTGAGTCGTTTTTGGTACTAAGTGATTTTTATTGATGATTTTTCTCGCAAGACCTGAATGTATTTCTTAAAATCTAAGGAGTTTGATGAAGTGCTTTCTAGATTTAAAGAGTTCAAAGCTCAAGTTTAGAACATGTCTGAAAAAAAGGATCAAAGTGTTAAGGTCAGATAATAGAGTGGAATATACTTCTGGTGTCTTTCAAAATTTCTGTATTGAAGTAGGGATTAAGAGGGAGTTTTGTGTTCTCTACAACCCGCAACAAAATGGAGTTGGAGAAAGTAAGAACAGATCCATTGTTGAGGCAGCGAAAGCCACGATTCATGATCAAAATCTGCAAACCTTTCTTTGGGCAGAAGCTTGTAGAACAACTGTTTATGTTCAGAATCGAAGTCCACATCAAATTTTGGATAATAAGACTCCTGAAGAGGCATTCTCAGGTATCAAACCAGAAGTCATTTCAGAATTTTTTGGTGTCCTGTTTACATTCATGTGCCTAAAGATAAAAGGTCTAAGTTAGAACCTTCATGCAAGAAAGAATTTTTGTTGGTTACAACGAGTCTTCTAAAGCCTACAAGATCTACATTCCAGGACAAAAGTAGATTGAAATCAGTAGAGGTGTCTCATTTGAAGAAGTGGCATTCAAAAGATCAAATGGGTCTCTCATAGGTAAGAGAAGAACAAGAGACGTCTCAAGATATGGACATGTTGCTCTTGATTCCCCTTATGAGATTCAATGGGAGTCTACTAAATTAGATGAATCTATTGATCTAGTTGATCCCATAGAACCAACCAATGGATTAGGTAATGTTTCTTTAGATAGAAAGAGACCTTTGTGGGCTAGACACACTATGCAAGAGGCTGAAAAATATGCAGCTCCTCGTGGCACTTTTAGAGAAAGTAAGAGACCACATAAGTTTTCAAGTTATGTTGCATTAATTAGTCACATCATTGAATCCGAACCTTTAAGTTTTGAGGAGGCATCGAATCAGCAAGTTTGGAGAGATGCTATGACTGAAGAATATCAATCTATCATCAAAAATAATGTTTGGGATGTTGTTCTTAGGCCTAAAGGAAAATTAGTTGTATCTTCTAAGTGGCTGTTCAAAATTAAACATGCAGCTGATGGGAGTATTGAAAAATATAAAGCAAGGTTTATGGCAAGAGGTTTCTCTCAAAAAGAAGGCATAGATTATGAGGAGACATTTTCTCTTCTAGCTCGGTATACTTCTATTAGAACTATTTTTGCTATAGCAACAGTTAAAGACTAGCAATTACATCAAATGGATGTAAAGACGACATTTCTTAATGGTGTGATTGAAGAAGAGGTGTTTATTGAGCAGCACGATAGCTTTGTGATTCATGGGAAGGAATCTCATGTATGCAGATTGAAAACGGCCTTGTATGGCCTTAAGTAAGCACCACGTGCATGATATGAGAGGATTTGATCAATACTTATTGAGCCTGAGATTCTTCAAAAATGATGCAGATCTAAATCTTTACTTCAAATGAATGATAAAGCTTTAATCTTAGTTCTTTATGTTGATGATTTATTTCTTACTAGAGTTGATAATCTCATAATCAATTGTAAGAAAGAGTTAGCTTCTGAATTTGAAATGAAAGATCTCGCTCTTATGCATTACTTTCTAGGACTAGAAGTGTGGCAAAGGTCTAATGAGATTATTCTGAGTCCAAGGGAAATACTCTATAGACATTTTGAAGAGATTTGGTATGCTAGATTGCAAGTCCATGTCAACACCTATGGAAACAAATTTGGAAAAGTTACATGAATGTGCAGCCAATTCAGATTTAGTAGATCCCACCATGTACAAGTAGTTGATTGGATCATTGATGTATCTAGTCAATACTAGACCAGATATTTGTTATGCTATTAACACTCTCAATCAGTTGATGTGTGAGCCTAGAAAAATTTATTTTTTGCAGCAAAGAATATTTTGAGATATTTGCGTGGTACAGTGGGATATGGTTTGAAATATACTTCTTGTGAAGATCTGAAATCGCAAGGCTTTTCTGATTCTGATTGGGCCAGGTGTGTGCCTGATAGGAAAAGCACCTTTGGTTGTTGTTTCAGCTATGATTTCTTGATGCAACAAATCATGTGTGGTTCAAAGTACAACAAAAGCTGAATATATTGCAGCTTGTGTGGCAGCTCAAGAAGTAGTGTGGCTTCGAAAGCTTCTTGCAGGTTTGGTTGGGTAGACTTTGGAACCTACAGTGATTCATTGTTATAATCAAAGTTGTGTGAAGCTTTCTGTTAATCGTGTATTTCATGATAGAAACAAACATGTGGAGATTAAATATCATTATTTAAGAGACATGGTTCAAAGGAAAGCAATTCAACTCAAACATGTGGAGATCAAATATCATTATTTAAGAGACATGGTTCAAAGGAAAGCAATTCAACTCAAGTACATCTGTACTGATAGGCAAACAACTAACATTCTCACCAAGCCACTTTCTACAGTGAAGTTTTCATATTTTCGAGATAAGCTTGGTATTGTGGAGAATGATGCTCTTGCTGAGAGAGAGTCAACTTTAGTGATTCTTGTTACTTGCTAAAAATGCATTTTTCTCTGAGACGGAGAAATTTGGGGTGAAAGCCCTTGTAATGCATTTTTCTCTGAGACAGAGAAATTTTAGGTGAAAGCCCTTGTAATGCATTTTTCTCTGAGACGGAGAAATTTGATGTGAAAGCCCTTGTTGCTCTTTCCACTCATGGGAGTAGGCATAGTGGATGTCATGTTGAGAGACCCCATGACAACATCACGTTGAGTGGCTCCGTGATGTGAGCTTGTGTTTATTTCACACATGAGAGTAGCCATGGTGAACATCATGTTGAGTGACTCCATGATGCCATCTCGTTGAGAGAATCTGTGATGAATTTTGTTTCCTCGCAAATGGGTGTAGCCATTGTGACTGTCATGTTGAGAGAGTTCATGACATGAGAATCTGAAAAAATATCTCCTTTGCTAAGAGGGAGTGTTAGAGTTTGTAGCTGTAGGGAGACATTTATCTTACCTGCGATGTCTTCGTCAACATACATGTGGTATGCTTGCGATGTCTATTTCCTTCTCATGATCGAGCATACTGAGACTACAGAGAGTGTTCAATTCTTGACGGTATTCCATACGTAGAGTCATGCCTCTTGAAGTCAATGAAGTGTCCTCGGCGTTGGAAAATAAAATATCTTGTGTGTGCATGTTTGTTGAGCATCAAAGAGTCTTTTCCTGCATGGCTATTTGTAAGGATCCTAACTGCCTGTTAAGGAAAAAAAATGACTGCAATATGTTTTGGTTTCGAAAATCTGATTTCTCCGGATAGGTGTGATAGTTGTATGTAAACGTCACCTCACACAGATTCACAGTATAGACAGAGAATGCAATAAATATAGATTTACTAATATTCTATTTGATGAGTTCATTCATCACATATTCTAAACCCAAGGTAGAATGTCACCAATAACAACATTTAGTGGTAGAATGTTGTAAATGCAAATATTAACTGTGCTGGCATGAAAGTCATGAAATACATAACGATATACACTCAGCAATATTCATAACTGGTCTGCAGTTCTAACCCAGATAAAACCATACTATCAGCGCCTAACATTCAAGAGATTTTAATAACAAATATGCACCTTTGTGATCGGTGCTTTGTGCTGGACCTGCGCGATTATACTGGGACTGTGATTTGTAATGGCGACTTCCCTTGAATCTTCACGCCACCCGAAACTGCCTTGGCTACTCCAAATGTGGGGCCCGACAATCATGCGCCCAGGAGCTGGTTGGGGAATGCGGTATACACTGCTACCTGATGCTGCGTGTTAAATGGTATGCTGGTCGAGTATACACTGCACAGTCGGCGTAGATATTCCAGTCTGTCCGTCACCTCCAACTGATCATTGTGCGGCTGCAATACACTTGTTACAGACTATGGCGCGAGGTCACCATATGTCTTGCCTGCGTGTGGTGCTGTTGGACTGTCAGCCACTACCCGCACCACTCTTTCACATTCACGCGATTTCCTTCTCACTCGGTACAACCAACAGCGTTGTCTAATATACTGCAGACTCCCGCATTGACATGCCTCTGTCCCGTATTAGCTGTGTGCGGTTGGAGAATCAACTTCTATTGCAAATGGCGCTGCTGGCATACAAGGCAATCTGTCATTCCATACGCAGCTAGCTGACTGTGGGAGAATGAGAAGCGTTTTCCTTACAATAGCTGGGCAGTGTATCGTTTCCTAACTCTTCAATACCTTACTCCAAGATGCCACGTTTTTCATGAAATCGTCTGAAACAATGAAGCAACTCCTTGACCATTGAGGTTCAATTTCATTTGCTGGAGATTTTCTTCTGTTCTTCCCTTAGTACTTTATTCAATCTGCAAACTGGAGAAATACAGATTCTGTGCCTAGTTTCGAAAATTAACAGCTGGAGTTTTAAAACCATAAAACTTAACTTACTTTGAAGTCCACTTGTGAAATCTGTAGCAATTCCACCCAAGTGAGAAAATGCCGGGGCTACGTCCTCAGAAATACTCAGTCACATTAAAGCAACCAGTTATAAAACTTTTATATTTTCTCATTGTACCTTCCCAAGGAAGATTGCCTTCCTTTTATCACCTCGAAGTGAGAGCCATGACATCCGAGTAGGCAATGTGGGATAAAAAAGCACTTTCGTCCTTTAGTCACTTTATAAAATAAAGTAACTTAAAATTATAATATTAAAGTGACTTTATAACAATACTTTATAAAATAAAGTATCCCAACCATATAGTCTGACTCAGATATAAAATAAATGTCCAAGTAGCACCTGTGACTGACTGACATCCTCTGAAAAGCGGCCATTAGACTATCCGGATGGCTAGATAGACTAATCAGGCATAAAATTGCATTACTGCAGAGAAGGGGACATTACACTATTTGGAAATCAAGAGTCACCGTGTTGCACTTGAAGAGACTTTGCGTGACTGTTGAAATCATTCATTGTATGTGGCGTCACCAGTCTTGTAACTGCAGCGTCTCTTTGTTGTGTTAGACTTTTGGTTCTCCGGATGATGTATTCTTGGGAAAAAGAGAGAAAAAGTTTGGTGTAAGCAGTTCTTCTGTAGGTTCTGTGATTATCGCTCTTCTGTGGTAGTGACTTATTCTGAGTTTCGTTTATTGGCTATTCCAGTCAGTCACATGGTGGAATTTCAAGGAGTGTTTTCATTCTTTTGTAGTTTGAGATTATTGTTTATGTTCTGCAGAGTGTCGTTATCAGTGAAAGAGTTTAGCAGAAGTCTTGTAAACATTTTTGTGTGTTCTTCATTCCACATATTATTGCTGTCTGAGGTTGTCATTGATACTATTTGTAGTATTCTTCAAGTACATAGTTCTTCTATAGCAGAGATTGATTATTACTGTAAAGAGAGTATAGTGAAAGCTTGAAAGTTTGTGAGCTCTGTACCGAGTCACTGTTTTATTATTCAATAAAGGAGTTCTTTTGGTGTGGCTGGGTTTTTCACCCTCAAGTGGAGGGTTTTCCTAGGGTAAATCCTTGTGTCTATCTGATTTTTGTATTTGATTTTAGATATCTGATCTCTTTTATCTTATTCTGGTTTAGTGAGATTGCCTTGGTAAATCCTTGTGTCTATGGAGAAGATATATTATAAAATATTTTAATGAGATTGCCTTGGAACGAACTAATCTTGGTATCAGTAGAAAACTGTGAGAAATTAGAGGACTATATATATGTGTGTGTGGGGCAGAAACTGTTTCCTAACCAGATGTAAATAAAGTAAATCAAAACTAAACTAAAGGATAAACAAACAAAGTTTAGAAATTTAAGGTTGCCAAGGAATCATCAGAATAGACAAATGGATGTTCAATTCATTGGCAGAAAATAAGAAAGGCTTGGAAGAAAAGTAGAGGAATATTATCTATTTCGCATAAGTGGTGACAGAAACAGCACTTGGAAAGATGCAAGGGTAGAGCTTGTCACTAAGGTGTTGTATTTTAACTTTTACTGCACAAGTTTAGTGAAAACAAGAGAGATCTAATCTTCCCACAAGGGAATTGATTTTTTGAAGGAACCTTCCAGGGTAACAACTAGAAAGTGACTCGTTTTTGTTGGATATGCGAGACTCTATTGACTTGTCAGTAATAATCCCCACAGGGTGTTAGCTCAAATCCACATAAATTTTTTTGCAACCTTTCAAAATTTAACTCTTTCTCTGTTCACAAACTTATTGATGTGGGCAAGGTGAGAGCATACAGAGATTTGAATGATTACAATGGAATTAACGGAAGGATATTGTTGGCTAGCCAATATGATTTATAGTGAATGCAAATTTTGATCTAGCCAAATAGGTGGAATGCACATGGAATTGTTTCAATGCAAAGATGACAGTCGAATTTACCCTATTCTGATACATGGCAAGATGGTGGAAATTTTTCAAAAATAAAGATTAGATCAAGCAGATAATCTGACCAAGATCTATTATGATCATTAACTTGGATCTAGTTTTGCAATGATTACACAATTGAAGTACAACTACTATAATTAGAATAATTACATCAGTATATGAATTGGCTCAAAATCAAGGGAACTCAACTAGATATACAGGTATCAAATTTCTAGGAAAATGTTCAATGTAATAGTGATACCTGCCAATATGATGTCTATCATGCACCCTTAAAATATGCTGTGTTGATAAATATTGCAGTCCCAGAATTGTATGGCTGGTCAATAGGATATAATATTATGACCTTTGAGCAATCTTCGAAAATTGTGATAAGCTTGCAAGGTATGACAGACCATGAGGACTAGAATATGGCCTTTCAAGCACCAAACTAGGAATGATAAGTCTAACACCTTTAACGTTAATCAGGGATTTAACATCACAAACTGCAGCTGCCAAATAACTTAAATCGTTGAACATAGATCACCCTTAAGGGGAGCTGTATGGCCTGGTAATATTAGAACAGTGAATTAAATATTGGCTTCATAAATTTCTATGATCAACGAAAAGAAAGAATGAACATTTTTACCACGCAGTGCATTTATAAACATGCCTAGAAACATATAAAATACAACCTGTCAGACGTAGGTACAGCCTGTAGGGAAAGTGATACATAAAATCTGCATTCAAACCTGATTCTGACTCTTACCATGGATTGCCTGCTAATCATCAGGTACATCTCCTGCAAAATATGGTTGGTTTAGTTACTTAAAAGAGCAGTAAAATGCTTCAGAAAAGGTTGGAATATCAAATAAATGTTTGCAGAAACATTCAATGCCAATCATTGGATATTTCTTATTGGTTAGAATGGCCCAATTTGTCGCTTTAAACTATGCGTTCTAGCAACCACTCACAGCTGTATGGCTAGAGAAGAAACAGCATGGCTTGCAATAATAATTCTTCCTAATATTATTGCAGCTTCATGACCTAACTAAAACCTCAAATGAAAACAAATAGAGTATATTGAAGTAATACTGAAAACCTCTCTCCCAAAACTAAAATATAGAAACCACAATTTGATTGAATCACCTTGTCAATTTCTATATGGAAATGGATTGAAAAAAATAGTAAGGTTTTTGTCTTCGAAGCTTCACAAGTCCAGAGGGTTTTTGTCTTGGTGAACAGAAGAAGAATGCACGTACATTCTTGACAAATGAAATTGTTTCAAGAACCTAGAAGACCAATTTTAAAGACATTCCTCCCTATTATAACTTTATTTCGAGGAAATAAATAAATTTATTTATTTTTTAATAACTGTTTCCTCAAAGTTATAATGTTCTTTTTTAACTCACCTTTTTGCATCTTCTAGTGACATTTTATTTAGTCATTTATATAGACCCCTATAAATAATTAATGTAAGCCATCTTTTAAATATTAAATTTGTTTATTTTGATACCTTAAATTTGTCTCCATAATTTTGAAAATGGGGACATGACATAGAACAAAAACAACCAAGGGCCTATAGATTTGTGGAATGGAAGTTGGAGCATTGCATTTCTTGAACTTTGGTTATAGATAGTCGGTAGACAAGGAACATTGTCATTTCCACATCTGTAGATTGTTTAGTACACCACACTTCTTGAAGTTATAGTTAATCTAGATTGCAAACATTGGGCAAGATTAAGTCTTCTTTTATGTGCATTGTGGTGAAAGACTAAGAGTCCCTTGTGTTTTTTTTTGATGTGGAAAATAGTGAAAGTTGGAGCTAAGGTTGAGAACAAAGTGGTTATTATGCATAGTAAGGCTTGTATAAATGGGGGTAGATAGGCTGGTTATTTTCATTGGCTTGAATATGATAAGTAGGTAGGATTGAGTAGTGATAGATTGTTCTTCCTTTCTTCTTATGCTTTTGTTGAGTGAATTTGGGCAATTGTTAGGTAGTTTGTGTGAAGTGGTACTAGAGTAGGAGTCGAATCTTGTAAGCTTGATTTGTACGAGTTCTATAATGAAATGATTTTGTGTGCTTCATTGTAGGTGGACCAAAGGAGCTATGGTCCACATAAAATGAAGAGTAATAGGAAATAACCAAGGTGGTGTCATATATGGTAGACCTTGTTAACATTTTGAGAGCCCTCTAGATGGGGCTTGGCGTTATGGAGATTTTAAAGAGAAGAGGAGCTACCACGATACACGATGTTAGCGAGGACGAGAGGGAAGATATTGCATAGTACACCTTGGCATTGAGGAGGAAGTCACCATATTGTTGACATGTCAAGAGGCTTTACATAATGGAGATTATTGAGAGAAGAAACACGATCATGATAGAGGATGTTAGTGAGGATGAGACGGAAAATGTTGCGATAGTAGACCTCGACATTGCCGAGTAAGTGACCATAAAGGATGAGTTTGCAAGAGCCATATGAAATCCAAAAGCAAATTAAGGTTTGATCTTGTAGCCTAGCTAGGAAGATGTGCGATTGTAGACCTCAACATTGACGAGTAAGTCGCCATAGAGGATGAGTTTGTAAGAGCCATAATTAAAGCCAAATGCAAATTGAGGTTTGATCTTGCAACCTATCTAGGAAGATTGAACCTAGAAGAGTTTGAGTCAATTGAGGATCTTGAAAGAGTTAGATTTGCGAGCACAAAATTGAAGGAAGATGTTGCATTTGGGTGGGATTTTGTGCAAAATGAATGCCTTAAGAAGGATTAGAGGAAGATTGTAGATTGGGACCACATGCTCAAGAAGTTGAAGGGGAAGTTCATTCATGTAATAAACTACACAATGGATTTGGTTGAAGAGTCCACAAAATTTCTGCCAAAAGGAGATGCATATTAAGGACCATATAGAGGAGTTTTATAGGATAGATTCAACAATTGAGCTCATTATATAGAAGGTGACAAAGAAGTCTCCATTTATGGTTGTTTGTGCCTGTCTACTCAAGATGAAATATGTTTGATTAATATTCATTATGTGGAAGATGCAAATTGAGTAGTGTTTAGAGTAGAGAGGTTCTTCTATAGACAACAATTGGTAAGAGGAGAGGGTAGAGGTGAAAAGAGGAAACAAGGCTTTGAATGACAAACTTATCTGCAGAAAGAAGCATCAAAAACAAGTTTTGCATAGAGCTCAAAAGGTGATCAATCTTAAAGGCATTTAGGAAGAAGATGCCCTTGATAAGGTTGCTTTAGAGGAATTGATTGGTAATGTAGGAGGAGAGAGGATTGTTTAGAGAAGTGGGTGCATGTCATAGAGCTCAAAGAAGAGAAGAGTGAGGCAAAAAGTTCAACTCTAGAGAGTGGGGATAACTTGATGATGTGCAAGGTATTGCTCAAACAGGTTAAATAAGAGAACATGCCATGGTTGTAGAAGGCAGTCTTCCATGCCAAGCGCAAGTTAGGCAGTAAGTGTTCCGTATGGATACATTCTGTGGCAATATGACAAAACACAATCCATAAATGGGTGGGAGAATATGTTCACTATCACAAAAGGATGGTAATTTTTTTAAAGTGGTTATCAATAAGGCAAAAGAAGATTATGTGATAGACCAAGTGGTGTGGGCAACAAAGGAGTTTCTCAACGAGGTGAGCAACAAGGAGTTCTTTTGAGTAGCAGTTAAGCCCATGCCATAAGAGAAAATACCACACAATTGAGAGGAGCTAGACAAATTACCACTAGTGCAATGTACTCACATTGCGATGATTTGATCCCAAGATCCAAGTTGCCTAATGAGGCATAGCATTGAATGAGTCTAAACATGAGTATAGAACTTAATTGCAATGAAACAATTTCTAGAGTAGATAAATGTGATATGAAATATGTTTGAGATACTTGATTGTGTGAGAATAACTTTTGTTTAGATTTGTGATTAATATTGCCCTAGAAGCTTGTATACTAACGGAGTTGTTTTAGTTTTGGTTATGAATTTATTAAATCCTGGAAATATTGCTGCAAAGTATTTACTGTTCAAGTATGCAAATTTCTTGTTTCCTGTATTGGTAAATCTTTGCTAGATTTAAAAATTTTGTACATTGGTATATTTCATAAGATTGTGTAATATGCCCTCCCCTTTGCTTATATGTTGCCATCAACGTTGATCAATTGTGGATGTTTCTGCATAAAATCATGATCTTCTCATGTGGCAACTAAGATATACATATAGTTTCAAATAAGTTACTGTATGACTGTCCTAATTCTAAGTTTTTTCATGCATGTTTTGTAATTAGCTCAAGCTCTATGGTGGGTCTTCTCTTTACATCTAGGTTAGGTAAATTTGATGTTGTTAATATTCTGCATTGTTTCACTCATAAATGGAACACTCACACAGTACTTGGTGAGTTGCAAAAACTCGCCTAGTTTTTGGGCCTGATGAGTTTTTACCACTTTTAATCGCACCAAAAACTCTCCGATTACTTGTCAAGTTTTTGCCAAAAACTCACCAATTTTTTGTTGAGTTTTTGCCAAAAACTCGACAAGTTTGTCATTAAAACTCAACCACAGTCTAAAATCAGCGTTTTAAGGCAAAAAATGGCCCCAATTAATTTCATTTCCCACTGGATGACATTGAGGAGGATGAGTCGAATGAGGAGTCATTGCCAGTGCCAGGATAAGTTAGAGGTAGAGTTACAATATGTCAGCCAATAGAAAAATAACTCCCGACGCCTTTGTAAAATAATAAAATCCAGTTGAGCTTTTGGGGGCGCTGCCCCTTGACCCCTCCCTATACCGCGACAAGGAGCACACTAGGGGCACAACCCCTTGACCCCATCTTGGGGGCTTTGCTCCCAAACCCCCATTTAATAATTTGGGGTAAACTGCACCAATAAAAGTGTGGAAAAATAAATCTCCAAGTCTAATAGGGCCCCATATAACATGCAGACTTCTACGACTAGACCCTCTAGTTCTACCTCTCCCTTAGTTTTTACTAGAGCTGGGAAGAGGAAGATGAAATTGTAATGATGTATTTACTTTTAGTTTTACATAAACTATTTGCTATTTTTCTTCCATCCATCAATATTTGTCACGAGAATACGATTTTGTACCCACTTTGCATTTAAATCAGTGTTACCCGGAGACCTGTCTCCCCCCCTCCAGACGCGTCTCGGAGACGAATCTCTGAGACTTTTCGCGTCTCCGGAGTCTTCAAAAATGGTTGGAGACTTCATGGCAAAGTCTCCCAAAGAATCCAAGTCTCCGATTCCAAAAAATGAAGTCTCACGGCCGTCTCTTGATTAAAAAACAAATTTAAAATACAACATTAAGTCATTTTATGATTTTGAGTCTTTACTCTCATTTTAATGTTTTTTTTAGCAAGGCGCTTTTAAATGATTTAAGTCATTTGACCATGGTGGAAGAAGTGGTTGAACCAGATGGCCTTAATGAATTGCCCCCAGTTGTACTACCATTAGAGGAACTTGAGTTGGAGTGATGATTTTCTGGACAACATCATAGCTGAAGACCTTGAGATGGATGATCACAACCTTGTGGAGTAGATGATACTAGATAGATTTCTGATTTTTGTTTACAGTTCTGAGTTATTTGTTTGCATATCAGCGATTTAGCATGAAACTATATATTTTTGAATTTCAAATTTCAATATGTAATGATAATCTCAGCGATTATTAAGCTGATATGATGATGATCATATGCGATATTCAGAAATCAGATATGACTATGAGATATGCAATGTGAGTTTTGAACTATTTGACTCTATATTAATATGACATTACTATTTAGTATTAGTCTGACTCTTTAAACTTTTAATGTTCTTCGTACTTATAACTTTCCATTGTTCTTTTCCTTCTTGAGACTAAACGGTGCCTCTATTTCCTTGATGCTATTCGAATGGCATGATCATGATGGTCTTTGGGAGACAATCCATGCGGCACATACGCAACAACTAACTATTGAGTACACATCTATAATTGCTTGTAGATTTGCTAGTGTAGGAACCTTTGACTCTTCTTCTTGTATATTCAACATGGGTAACAGGTTTCAAGATCCCCATATGAGTGCTAAACATTGAATTATGTGGGTGATGATACGTTTTGGAAGTAAGTAAATCCCAAAAACATCTTCTCCCTTACAAGACACACCTTCCCAAATCTTATGATGTGAAACCACTCCCATAGATTCCATATAACTCACAAGGGTAACATTTAATATTTATTAACTTCGCTTTTTAGACCCCATATCAATAAAGTTAAATATTATAACTTAACTTTATAACTTAACTTTATCAGTAAATAATTAAATAATACCAATTGATATTAACATCTCCAGATGATATCAAACAATTATAATTGACATGATACTATTCATGAATCACTGATGATATTGATCTGGCCCAATTGACTTACTATAAATAGTAAGTATCCCAAACCACACCAAAGCAACTCAGACTTGCCTGCAACTGAAACTGTCTAGGCAAAATATCCTCAAGATCTATTAAATGTCTTGGTTAGCTTATGTGACTATGGAAAAATAGGCTAACGACAACCCCATATAACATGTGCTAGAAAGGGGACACTTAAACAACTTGCACAATAGAAGAATATAAAATGAAATTTGTTATAATATTTGATAATTATATGCCAATTCGAGTGGGGTACTTCCAATAGTCTTTAATGAACAAAATATTCAATATAATGATAATAACTAACTTTTACCTCCTATATATATCATACTTATGTTATAGATGCCATCCAATCCAAGTTAACGTCCTATATAAAACTATATTAATAATTATATGATTTAATTTAGAGTTAGGGTAGCCACAAGCCAACTATTTGCAACCTTATGCATGGTATAGGATTAAGTACATAATGTTTAAGAGCATGCCATAAGAGAAAATGTCCCACATGTTAGAGGAGCGAGGAATTGAATCATTATTCAAAGAGTATGTATATAAATCCTTATCGATTAGATACTAAAGGAATCACCACAACTGCAAAGCATCTCACATTGTATATTTTCGATCCCAAGATCCAATTTACCAAATATTGTCCACTATAGAATTTGTAGAAATGTGTGTTTAACTTAATAGACAAGTTGAAGTGTTGCTAGGAATAGGTTTGATAAGAGACAATATGATCAACTTCATAGTGCTTGTAGGACTTCCTCCAATGAAGGAAGACATGGTATATGATTTTTAAATTGTTGGAGTGGAGCTAGATGGTTTCAAAGGTTGGCCTAAACAATGGGTATTAGATCATGATTAAAGGAGGAAATGAATAGAATATTGTGTTTAGGACAAGGATGTCTTTGTTATGGTATTATTCGGATTGAAAAATGCCCAAAGCAAGTTAATGAGTTTGATGAGTGAAGTTATGAAACCATTTCTTGATAAATTTGTGGTCTTGTATTTAAATCATAGTTTGGTGCTTAGAAAGAAAAATGAAAAACCTCTTGCACATTGAAGCAAGTTTTTACTGAGTTGAGGGTAAAAATTCCAGGTATATTTGAGAAAATTTAGCTTAATATAGGTGTTGTCATTCTTTATTGTCTTATGTCTATTAGTGATTTTGGGGAGAATAATAGAAGCATAAAAATTTCTATACAAATAAATCGTGCTTCCCCATTTTCATTCAAATACAAGCTACATATATATAGGATTTCCATATTCTATTTTATAGGAATCCTCCTATAACAACTCTTTTAATAACTCAAATCCATACAAGTACTCTACGTGACTTTATTAACAACTCACATTATTTTTATCACACACATTATAATATTTGTTACACATAATTAAATATGTGAACACTAATTTCCAACATTCCCCCCCCATAGTGTGAACATGGTAGAACTCACACCCTTCATTTGCAGTATGCTCATCCTTGTGACATGTCCAACTGACTCATGACCTTGATCCAAACAAAGACTCTTGATGTGAACATGAACCTCCACACCATCTGTCCACCTCATGTGGTTTTTTGGATCCTCCCACAAACCCTTTCAAGATCCATGAACTGCATTACATTGGTGCTTTTGTTCACCACTACGCTTGTACGACGAGGAAATCAAATCTGAAAAAACCCACACTAAAAATTGTTTCACATTACATTCCAATGTTCTTAATAGTAGTCACTGTTATCAATCGCTGCCACTTGATTTCGAACAACATAGACAACCTCTACTGCCATTGAAAGCTGCCTTTGAATTTAGCCATTTTGGTGCGAAATGGGAATGAAACATTGGTTATTATTCCCCCCCACAATGTGAAATTCCATTTATTCACACAAACAAGAATACAGAAAAGAAAATTATACCATACTGCATACAATTGTCTGGATCTTGCTGTCTGGATCTTGTTGCACATGGCCATTATCGCTAGTGAACATATTCACCAGTCGACCATCTTCCAGTGAAGTACGACACTTAGAGGATCTTTGCTGTCAGAGGATCTCTGCAGTCATATGCTCTCCAATATAATCATTTTTCCAATATCCATACGCCACACTAAAATTCTGAAAAACTAAAACCATACCAAAAACTAAAAGCACACTGTGCGCTGGTCACTATATCAGTCGCGCGGCCCCATCGTTGGCAACCGATGAGAGGTCATTGGTTGTCCTCCAACCTCCGGTGCCTACATCCTCCAGTGGGTTTGCTACTTAGCTAGCGAATTTGGTTTTTGAGGCTCATTTTATCTTTTTTGAGGTAGGAATATATCCCCCCAATAAGATGGGCGTCGCGTACAAGCAATAATGCGTCCAATTACAATAATAATTTTATTATTTTTGATACTGAATTTTGATAGACACTTTTAATAAGATTAACACGACAATATCTCTATAAACAATAATAAGACATCTTACAAAACTGAAAACTTAAACTAAATAAAACCATTAATTTAAATTACTTGACCTGTCATTAACTTCAAACTATTATTAGGCACAATCCTCTCACCGCTTATCTGAATTCGAATAAGCTTGAATGATTATTGCACATACCAAACTTGATCAGAAAAGGAACAAACATATCCTAATTCTACACGACTTTACACACCTTGTCTTGTCTACGCTTTCACGTTGCCATTCACCATCTCTTTCCACAATATATTTGCAAGATCACCTTCTCTACATTTTTCATTGCAAGTTAATCAACAGATCTTATGCAAGTGGCAATGGTGTTGTTAATTGCCTATATGCAACTGGACCAAAAAATTAAGCCCTCTCACGCTGACCTCACTCTTCTTTTTACACAGTGTTGCTATCGAACATCTTTCTCATATATTTGCAGATGCGACTTCCTTGTTGCATCTCAGACAAGGAAATTCAACTCTAGCATTTCAGCTTCCATACCTGTGAAAGAGCTTGCCAATAAACATCAATGTAAAGTTTTGAGCTTTGAAGTCATGTGCAGGAGATCAATCCGCCAAATACAGATCAACGCCACCCTAGAGCGTGATGGCTTCATATCCCAATAACTGTCGATACGCAAAGAAACCGAAGAACAATCTCCTCGGTCAAGATAAGAACACGACAACGCTAGAGATCTGATGGAGGGGCCGGTGCATGAGATCTTGCCAATACGTGTCGACCAATATAATAATGACTAAATCGACCTCACACCGTGTCCTTCTGCATAGGCTTAATAGCTACTCATGATCGTCAGCGTAGGACTCTTGATCAATCAACTTAGTGACAACACAGACAACAGGGGCGACATTGAAACTTTATTTCTCAAGCACACCAAATGTTGATATTGGAAGAGAAGGAACATCTAGGGTTAGGCTTGCAGTCTTGCAAAGGAGTAGTGATTGCTCAATTCCCACACCACGTTACAAACCACTGCTAACCTGCTTTGATACCATATTAGTGATTTTGGGCAGAATAATAGAAGCACAAAAATCTCTATACAAATAAAATCGTGCTTCCCCATTTTCATTCAAATACAAGTTACATATATATAGGGTTTTCATATCTATTTTATAGGAAACCTCCTATAACATCTCCTAAATATAATGAGTTGTTTTAACAACTCAAATCTATACAAATACTCTACGTGAGTTGTATGTTAACTCACATTATTATTATCACACATTATAATATTTTTTACACATAATTAAATATGTGAACACTAATTTCCAACAATGTCAAGACAAGTTGAGGATGTACCCAAAAAGAATTAGTTGGATAGCATTGTAGTGCTGTGATATTGAAAAGTTTCCATGTCTGAGAGAGCTTATATAAGTTCATTAGAGGGATAACTAGTATTTATGTGCCACTAACTTATCATGTACATAAAGGTGGGTTTGATTAGATTGTTGTTGAGCTGAGACCTTGAAAGAAAAAGGTGACCAAGGAGCTTGTGTTTGGGCTCCCAAAATTTGACAAGGTATTTCAAGATGATTGTGATGCTAACGAAACCATAATGTGTGTAAGTTTGAATCAATAAGGACTTGGTTGCATATGCCACAAGTCCTTTTCAATATCTAAGGAATTTGTCAATCAACAAGCAATTCTCTTGGAAGGAAGCCCAAGGCCCATTTTGGATATTCCTAAAAGTACATCTTTCAAAGATAATTTTAGCTATCTTCATACCTTCTCAAATAGGAGAACCCTTAGGTAACTCACTATTGTTGAACAAATGAGTAAGATGAGCCCCATGAAGATACTTATTCTTCAAAATGTGAACCCAAAAATTTTGACCAGCAGCAAATATCTAGCCAAAAGAGCTTGATTCAAGAGCCCTACATTTCTCACATCTAGCCCTCCTATCTTGCTGCAATAGAGTCTATCCCAAGATACAAGAGGGAAGTTGAAATAATCCCTTTTGCCTTTCCAAAGAAAATTTCTCATAAATGAATTAAATTTTTTAGCAATAATACTACAAGGAAGAAATAATAAAGAAAATAAAGTAAATAGGAATAGTTTTAAAAAACAGATTTCAGGAGTACCTACCTACCAACAAAGACAATCAATTTCCATTCCAGTCCAAAATCTAGAAGAATAATCTATCAACTATAGAATACCATTGGAATTTTTTTATCCCTACCAAGGAAAACACAGACGCCTAGGTAGGAATCTATTAAGTTTTCATTACCAAAAGAGGTTCATCTACAACGGAAATTTTTCTCCAAATCCTAAATATTAAAACAAAACACCATAGGTTTCAATTTGTTCCATTTCTAACCAAGGGCTTGTTGAATGAATGAATGAAGGAATTTTAATGATGTTCACGAGACCAGCAGCCTAAGGGACCATGAAAGAACCAATTAAACTGTTTGTTGAAGTTTCTCCAAGTAGACCCTTCTATTGTGGATCCTCATTAGGAAAGTGGCCGTTTTCTGTAAGTTTGCCTCTTCAAAAAGCTCATTCAAACTGTTCACCTGTAAGTTGTCTTCATAATGACTGCGAATGTCCTCATAAGACACATTCCTTGATAAAATGCCACTTCGTTTCAACCACCCCTCTGTTGCAGAAATTACAAGTTCTTTCTTCCCACATTTCTTTGGGAATTTTCCATCTGCTAGTTTCACACCGTAAATGGTGAGAGCTGGTCCTCAGCTGAGCAATCAGAATTTTTGCCTTGCCTTTAATTGTGGAACCTAAGTACTCGTTATCGCCATGGTCCCACTTGGGGTTAAATTCTTTGACATAGTGGGCTTTTTTTCTGCCTTCTTGTTTTGTCCACATGGCAGTTTTGAATTTCTCTAACACCCACTTTTTTATCTCAATGCTAGTGTCTGGACACTCGTGGGGGTTTATGTTCCATTTGTTTAACCACTTGCTATTTTGTTTCTTCCAATTCTTTTTCCTCCGTTCTAAATCCTCCGCCACTACCATCCTAGGCCATCAGTGCACACCCATATTACTCACTTTTTTTAAGTATCATAGCATGCGAATAATTGTTCATAATCCACTAGTAGATCCCCATTTTTTGTAACTTTACAAACCAAAGGAGTTGAGATGACCTTGGTACCATCGACAAATTTTTGAGTGATTGCAGTCCCCCATTAGATGAAGCTCCTAATCATTGTATATTTCCTTTATTCTTGAAAAAGTTGATGTGTCTCCCCAAAGCTTCTACCATGATTGTGAATAGATTAAAAAATAGTGGGTCCCCTTGATGAAGGCCTCAAGAGGAAGAGAAAAATGTTGCAATGTAATCATAGAGGTTTCAAATGGGAAGAAAAATCACATGATAAAGTTTGGGGCAAGGTTGCTTGTGCTTGCTTTTGGTTATGTAAATGCCAAAACAAGTAAAAATATGAAAGAAGTTAAGCTTGCTGAGGTTGCTATTCTTAAGAATCCGCCAATAGTTAGATGTTACTTTGATGGGTCCTTGCTTAAAGAAAGGAGAAAGAAGGCAGATACACTTGGCATCTTTCCCTTTTAGGATGGAAACTTAATCTTGATAATGGATCTAAAAGTAACCCTAGTTTACCTAGAGGCGGTGCTCTTGTATGAGACCATTTTGGTGTTATGGCCAGCCTAGATACTATTCAAATAATTCAATGTATTAAAAATAGGAGATGAAGGCTCCTTTTATTACAAGACTAATAAAGCAACTAAGAAACACTAAAAATAAGAGACTAAAAATAGGTAAATATTCTAATACCCTCCCTTAATGGTCATCGTACTGCCCTACAAAAGACACAATCTGAAGGTCTTTTGTTCACAAATGCAAAGAAGGCTGCTCCTCTTCAAAACACTCTACTGCTGCTAAGACCCTCCTTGGATCTGCAGAATGTTAATGACCAAGAGTACTAGAATTCGTTCGACTAGATGTTAGGTAACAAAGGTATCACACTCTGTAGCCATAGACACTGTAATGAAACTGAAACCACGATTTTGAGGAGAAATTAGCAAACCCTTGTGCAGACTGTTGCTCTAGCAACTCTAGGTGCGATCCAAAACAAATTGCAAGAAACCACGAGTTTTGTGGAAAAAATCGCCAAACCTTGAAACTGAAGTTTACAAAACATCATTTTTTTTGGGAAAAATGGTAAAAACCCTAAATAGGAACACGCACCTGACATAATTTTTTGTGGAAAAAATAAGAAAAACCATCCAAACAAGAACCCATGATTTTTGAGGACAAATCATGCAAAACCTGACATCGAAACAGTTAATTGTTTTAGGAAAAAATTATAAAACCTTTCAATAAATTTTTAATTGTATTTTATAAAACCCCAAATAAACCCCGAAATAATTTTTTAGTGGACAAAAAATTATAAAAACCCAACAAATAAAATCCTATGCGAACAAACAACTTTGTGAAGTACGGAACACAAAATGATTTTTAAGGAGAAAAATCAATTAAACCATAGACGATTTTTGAGGTGAAAAATCTATCAAAACTAGACAATTTTTTAAGGAAAAAGTTATAAAAACCCAACAAATAATTTTTTAAGGAAAAAATTTAAAACTAGACAATTTTTCTTGGAAAAAGTTATTAAAACTCAGAAGTGTAGAGGCGCCCAAACACTTATTTTATTGAAAATCCAGAATTCTTCTGCACCCTAGGTCGCATAAAAAATCAACAGCAAAACACTTCTTTGAATTGCGACCTCAAAAAATGCCCAAAAATTTGAAGGTTGTGTATGGGCTCATAAGAAAACGACGCATGAACAGGAAAAAATGAGCCAAAAACGCGAAAATAAATTGCGTTAAAACGTGGGTGCAGTCTGCGATAAAAAGCAGAGGTTGTTTCAGATTAAAACAGAGGCAGGTCGCGCAGATAAATGCAAGCCAGAGGTGCAATCAAATAGAGGTCCGAATTGCGAACAACAAAAAAAATGACACTCTTCTTAGCAGAAAATGACGGTCAACAAGCCTCAAAAAATGCAGACAATACTCGGTCAAAAGCAACAGAGAAACATCTGAAAACTCGGTGCCAAAAACCCCCGAAAACCTATTTGCAATTTTCACAAAAAAAAGCGTCCACGAATTTCACAAAAAAACATTGTTGTCAAAACCCTCCAATTTTTCAAAGTAAGGTCCTCTCTAAATCGTGAGCCCTCCCGTGAGGGATTCAGACCAATATCATTTTCGGCTCTGATACCATGCTCAAATAATTCGATATTATCCGATGTATTAAACATAAGAGACGAAGGCTCCTTAAATAAAGAGTACAAGACTTTAGCACTAAAATATTGACACTAAAAATAGCAAAACTTAAACTTAAGATGATCATTAATAAAGCAACTAAGAAAGACTAAAAATTGCAAACTAAAAAATAGGTAAATATTCTAATAGTAACTTGCTTTACTAGTGTCAATTGAAGTAACATCACGGATGCAAAAGTATTGGTTCCTGGTTTTAGTTGAAGAAGATTTTAATCTGATCATTCGCATGGTCCTTAAAAATGCTTTTCATTGGCACCTCTGAAATATCCTTTTGAAACCTATTGATGGTTCAATATGGTATAATGCGCTGTTTGATTATTTTCTAAAACTCATTAATGCTGATTTTGATGGAAAGTTTTTGTAAGTTTGCTTTTTGCTGCAGTCCTAGTTTCCTTTGTGGACATGCATTAAGTGTATTGGAGGCCTGTGCTTTTTGGCCTTTACAAGGGTGGAGTCCAGCTGATATTATCTTATTGACATTACTTTACTTGCCTTTACCTTTATTGATTAGAGTGTTTGCTGTGGGAGTCTAAGCAGTTTTTGGAGACGTACTCCTTATAGACTAATTGTGGTTTTTATCCATTTGTGTGATTTTGGATGAGGGTGGTATTATCTCCAGTTAGATTTCTTTCTTCTCTTGTATATTTCTTTTTCAAATTCCTTATGTATGGAGAAAGGTGGTCTTGGTTGCAATTGGTTGCAATTGATTTAGGCTTTGTATAGTGCACTTTGCTGTTATTTTGTATTCCAAGTTGGTGCCTGGTTTTTTGGTTTGGAAGCATTGTTCGGCTTATCTTTAATTCAGCTGTTGGTCGATTGTTGAGAAACCTCTTGCACGTTCTTTGTATTATTCCTCCTGCTGTGCTCCTATTTCTAGCAGTGGGATCTCTACATCTCTTTGTGGCCTTCTTGTCTTGGTCCCGTGGCTTCCAAGGTGGCATTGAAGTACAACAAATCTTGTCCAAAGCTTCGTTCTGGCTATCCCTTTTCCTTAGTCTTCTGACACCTTGAATTTTTTTCCTGTGGTTCTCGGTGAGAGGTGTGAGCTGGGGGCTGTCTATATCCAGGTCGAGGGTAGCCACTCAAATTCCTTTCTTTCGTGTGCTCAGGTTCGCTGTGCTTCTACCACATCCCATTCTTCTAAAGCCATACATAGGACAACATACATGGATTCTTCACTGCCTAAAAAGCTACAAGAGGTTTACGGGACTGATCATACTGCTATAGGCATTAATATTCATGTGACCCCACGTGCTTATGCAAGTCGTTCTCAAGAGAGGCTCTTTCATAATCTTTAGACTGTCCATAATCCTTTTTCTGTCAGGAAACAATTATGTGGAGGTTGCAATTGCAGTAACTACCCTCTTCCATTCATGACTTTCTGGACAGTGATAATAGCCTCCTCTTCCAGCTGGTGAAGACTAACCTCTTCCATTCAGGATTTTTGGACTGATAATAGTCTCCTCTTCCAACTGGTGCAGACAGTGATCGATGGTGACATATCACATAAGATCAAGTTGCTACCCTCACTAACACATATGGAGAGTATTTGTGACAGTCTGTGTGCTTTAATTAAACTCATATCACAGAATTTTGATCAATGAATATGGATCACCCTCCATATAAATCTGATCACCATTTCAATGAAAATCCCTGACATCTTCTTTACATGTAGCTTCTGTGTTTGTCATGCCTTACCTTATATTGTTATCATTTACAGTGGCCTGTCTGGCCTTCTTTTGATTTTTGAATAAAGTTTTCTAAATTTATGAAAAAAAAACCAAACTTTAGGCATTGACAACAAAGATTACTAAAGGCTCCGTGGCTTTCATTACAGGGCTCTAGATTGAAATCCTAGGAAACATATTAATATGTATGTGAATTGGGTAGAATCTGACATCCGGTGGCACCTTATATCAAATTAAAACAGTGGAATATTTCATTTATTCCCAAAAACTGATCAATCCTTGAACTCTCCTCATAAGTCAGCTGCAAGACTGAATGGGTTTACCATCAATGGGATGCCTGCTGAGGATGTTCATATGTGTGCTTCTTTCATTTAGCTCAGGGGAATCCATGAAGAGAACTCAGTGGAAACCTTTGCAGCAGAAAACCATGGCAAAATATTGCTTGTATAAAACCTTCTTACAGATTTCGTAGGCACCAATCCTTTGGAGACACGAATCCTCTCTTGAATATTATTTGTAGGCACTAACCCACCGGAGACACCAATTGCCATTACGGAGCACCAACACAGCAAGAGACACCAAACTACTTTTACAAAATTGGGCTATATGTCCATAATTGTTGCATTTATACATATGATGTGATCCATAAGAGGACTAAAAGAGTTCAAGTTTCTGTTTCTGAACTCACAACTTCTGTTCTTGTTCCATGCTTCATAATCCATTGCTTTATGTCTGAAGTTATTTCGTGGATCCATTCTGCAATATGTTGCCTTGTGACCAAATCGATCGCACAAAAAGTAATAACCAAAGAAGGAATGATATAGGATGGCATATGAAAATCCCTTGATGAAAAGGGCTTTCCGACCATGTTATTTTTAGCTTCTGAAGGTACGCTTGGCTTCCGTTTTTTCTTCTTTTTGCTGATTTCATCTTTGATGGGACTTTTAAGGATATTTAGCATACTTCCTTTCTTCATTTGATTTCTTCGATGATTTAGAACTTTATCCAACTTCATGACCAATACCATCCTTATTGAATGAGAGCTTTTGAGATTTTAATGATGTCGTTTAAAATTTACAAGCCATTCTTGCTCTTCAAGTTTCTGTTTGATTGAGCCATTGTCCTCTTTAATTCTTTTCTTAGGGAAACAATCTTGAGTTCTAGTCTCAGTTGGCTTCTCATCTCCTCTTCAACCGTTTTTGCTTCTGTTATTTGAACTATTAATTCTACAATTAAATTTTTGGATTCTTTAAGACTTTCTGTTAATTTTTCTTTGGCTTCCTGTCCTCTTGAATTTGTAATCCCTGTCTCAAATTTTCTTCTATCTTTTTGTCCCTATCACCCTTTATTTCCAATGCCATGAAGAGTATTTCTTCTCTATCATTGTTTGAATCTCTTTGTCACTTTCGTCTGATGAGCTATTATTTTTTCTGGAATACTCTTCTTGTACTTGCATAAATCCTTCTTGTTCTTTTCATGATGGCCTTGTTTGTAGCCCTTCTTTAGTTGATATCTGCTTCCTTTCTTTTTGTAGTGATCCTCTTCATCCTTGCTGCTTTCACTCTTACACCCTTCTTCTTCAATGGTGATTTTCCTTGATACTTTCTGAATTCTTTCTGTAGCTTTCTCATGAAGTGAGCATCTTTTTCTTCTGTTTCATTTCTTGAGCTATCACTTGGTTCAGTTTTTTAAAATTTTTTTTTCCTTCCTCAATAATAACTTTAAATTTGCCTCATACACAGTGCTAGGTAATTTTGAGATTGCCAGAACATCATCACAATATAAACCCTAATTTATTCTTCGTAAGCAATAAACAGCTGGTTATCAAAATTTTCAATAATGGCTACGATTCTTCCCTTTCTAGGATTAAAGAAATAGTCCATTGGAAATGTTTTCATAGAATCTAAGAGGAGAAAAATATTATGAAAATGGATGCTGTTCTTAGATTTCGTAGAAAAGGCACCACATCATTTGATCTCAAATTTGTAATCAGCTTGATTGTATTTCTCTATGTTATAATCGACACAGACCAAATCACATCTGTCAATGCTATTTAAGTCCCTCTAATCGACATACCCAAGAAAGGAAACATGGGCAAAGCCAGAGTCTAAGACCCCTGACTGACCTATTAACCCTTTCCATGCCCCTACTATTCTATGGGTTGAAAAATTCTCATTGAATATTAATCTCTTGGTTGGAGAGAAAGGGTTTAATGATACCTGGAATGAAAACTCCTTCCAGTAGGCTTGGCTTCTTCTTTAAGATTTTTAACATTCCAAATGTTAATTTGGTAATCTACGCATGCATTAATGATAACTTGAGTCACCCTCAACCAGAAGTAGCTGACAATTCGCAAATGCCTGCTAAGTTTATGCCTTTCAGAAGTGCAAGAGCTTCAGCTTAATTATTAGATTTAGAACTGAGGAAAAAGGAACTGCCTTTTAGACGCAATCCATTTTGTGACAGCAGAAACACCTTTGCACTGGCAAGCTGTGTATTACCTTTTGCTGTGCATCTAAATTGAGTTTCAAATCATTCCTTAGGAGGACACCACCTATTTTTAAACATTCGGTTCTTTTTCTTTTGATTACACCATTAATGGTTGAAGCAAAAGTAAATGTTTTAAACCACGTAAATCAACAATAAATATAATGGTCTATTTTACAATTATCAATCTTGCTTTACTGATAAAAGGTCTGCTTGTTGGTAGTGGATGACTTGACATACCTCTCCATGTATATAAAGCATTTTAAGGTACTAACCAAGTTTTGGCTAAGAATTTGGATCACCTACATGTGTCCAGTTTTCACCCGTGCTTTATATTTTGGTAATGTACCTCTTTGTTGACAACTCTGTTTGATTTTTCCATAATAATCTGTTGACCAAATACGTGGTGATGTCCAGAGTCTGCGTGGTGTTGAATAGGGTGAGTTGTATGCTGAAAATGTTTCAACATTATAATTGAGCAAACTAAGCTGTTAGTGTTTTTTTTAATAGATAGTAATTGTGCACAAAAATATACTTTGAGATGTACATTATGTTTATTATTGACAGACTCCTGGCATGCAGGAATTGTATCATGAATTACATGCCTTGGATAGATTTGAACAGGACTATCGACGCAAGCTACAGGAGGATGAATCATTAAATTCATCTCAGAGAGGTATGAAGATGATTTGTGAACATATATGCACAATTCCCTTTGCTTTATTGCCATGTCTTTTTGGTATTAACATTGTAATAGTGTGCCAATTGAAGTGTAATCATATTCACACGACATTCATAAGATGCAATAAGCTTGAAGGTTTAGTTATTTGGGAGCACAAATGCTTGTGTTTTATAAATTGTGAATTGGCTTTAGGCTATTTGCTTCAATTTCAATTCTATATGAGACTTTTTGGATCAAATATTCCCTTTTTATTTCTCCAGATTCGGTGTTGAGATCAGGAATCTAATTTAGGTAAATGACAAAGGTGGGTAAAATCTGGTTGTGTGTTGTTGCTTGCAGTCTGCTGCATTGGTGTCTTGTAAGTAGTTGATTTTGTAAACAAAAAAGCATTATCAGTTGTCAGACATATTTATATGGCTGAAAAGCCCTTGCTGTATTTAGGAGTATTATGCCTTACAACAGAAGACCAATTTATGACTATTTTATACCTGTTATCAAACTGTATATACATTATATTCATATGAAAACAATGAACATGTATAAGTCATGTATATATACAATAGGTGGAAAACTCGCTAAAACTAGAAACTCACCAAGACCTGAAAAAAAGCTTGGGAAAAACTTGCTCAGTTCTCGGCAAAAACTCCGGAACTTAAAAAATTGCTTACATTTAATTAGAAATGCATTTTTTTTTGCAAAATTCAATGAGAAGATGCAGCCAATGAGTCAATAAATGAGAACACAAAAGAAACCAGCTGAGTCTAGATATATTTAAATGCAAAGTGGGTACAAAATCGCATTCTCATGAGGAATGCTGATGGCTGGAAGCAAAATAGTAAATAGTTTCTGTAAAACTAAAAGTAAGGGAGAGGTAATACATAATTACAATTACATGTTCGTCTTCCCAGCTCTAGTAAAAACTAAGGGAGAGGTAGAACTAGAGGGTCTAGTCCTAGAAGTCTGCATTGGGCGTGATTGTGCCTCCCCGCTCGGTATGTTTGGCTCAGTTTGTCCTCCATCGTGGATGTAGCTCTGCCTCTAGCTTCTCTTGGCATTGCCAACGACTCCTCATCCGACTCATCCTCCTCAATGTCATCCAGTGTGAAACCAAAACCACCCCCTCCTCCATAGCCTGCCTCTCCAAATCATTGACGTCATTCTCTATAAATAATGGAGGCTGCTCCTGTGAAGTCCAATCACTGTAAGGATCCATAACATCCAAATCAATTGGACTAGCTGCTGCTTCCTGTGCCTTTTGTAATACCCCAAAATTGGCACCTTACAATTCTAATCAATTTTGGTGCATTTCTTCAAATTCTCATCATCGAAGTCCTATTGTACTAGGCAAATTCTCCTTCCTAATTGTCTTTAATCGACTTAGTCTCAAATGCAGAAAACCTAAATTTGCATAAATCTTACACTATATTTATTTCCTAAATTTTCAAGATTTATTAGCTAAAAATCCCTATGATTAATTAATTTAATTCTAAAGTCCTAAGTACTTTTAAATTAAATTAATCCCACCCCCTTTAGCTAATACACATCAAAGGAATTAAATATTATTTAGTTATTTGAATGGATTATCCTCATTTGAATTTAATAATTCAAACAAAGTGAAAAGCCACCCATGTGGCAATAATTCATTTATTTAATTAAATAATTCCTTCATATTTGTCTCACATTCCTCCATGAAGATGAAGAGTCAGCCCTTTCTTCCCAAGAAACTCTTCATCCTCTCTTCAGGCTTTTCTATATTATGGACCTTCTTTCCCTCATTTGAGAGGGCAATTTTAGAGTATCAAAACTATAGTGGATTATTGTCTCAATTCTCTCATATTGCTAAGCTTTTATTGTATATTTAGTGTAATTTCACTTAGCTTAAATGACATTTTTCATCTCAATTTAGTTTGTTTACTATCAAGTAGCTTAATTCTGTCATCTTTTTGAAGTTTCTTAGCTTAAAATCTACATCTTCATTCCTAGATTACAATTGCATCTCTCATATAGAATAAATTTCATTTCAATTTTCAAAGTTTTCAAAACCTCCATTTTAACAATGGTCTATGGTTGTTGGCTCTCGTTCTGAGAGTAATTAAACACCCCAACTAAATAGGAGGCAACAGGTCGATTCGATCGATATCGTGGAATGAGCAATTCATGTTCATCTTCGCGATTCAACGATTGAGCAATGACTATGTTGTGTTGTGGCTGGTTTAGAGGTCAACATTCAAACACATACATTTTGGCGCCCACCATGGGGCAGGAAATTGCCACCGTGGGGCAGAAAATTGATTTCTGACCTCACTCTCGAAAATTTTCTGACAAAATTCTGTACTCTGTTGTACGTCCGTACTTCTCTGGTACGAATTCTTGCGCGAGAATTCTGAGTGTACCGCGCGAAGTTGTGCTTTCATTAGCACTTTCTCGCGCCAACTGTTGTACTTTCTCGTGCGAAGCCTTGAACTTCCTCGCGTGAGACTTGGTGCCAGTCTCTGGAATTTCATAGTTTCTGCAATTACTGTTACTATTTTCCCGATTATTTTCACATGCTGCTGTTTTTATCTCTCTGATTTCTCTGACAACATAACAGTGGGTTGCAGGTCGCTTGATGAAGACATAAAACTTGCTAACGGATTGCTTGCAGGACGGTTGTCGCAGATCATTTTAAAACGTTGTGCTTGTTTATTGCTTTCATCACATAGTATAACTAGGGCCTTGTTAAAATTTCTTGGGAATCTTGATAGCAAAATAGGGGAATAGGCTCTTCATTACATGGAAGTGAT
>MU224824.1:1927655-1975099 GCA_018584345.1 Thuja plicata
ATCTCTTTATCCAACATTATTCTCACAACATACAACATCCCGTCAACATCAGGGACCTTTGCAATCTCAAGCAGAGACAAGGGGAGCCATTCCTGACATTTCTCTAGAGATGGAGACAACTTTGCACTAAGTATCCTCGTAAAATACCTGAATCTGAGAAACTCGACATCTTCTTGGACAATCTCACTCTTGATTTTGGGTATCAGGTACAGCTTCAAGGTCCCCTCAATTTTGACAGCATGATTAAGCAAGCTGTGAGGATAGAGGCGTTTATGGTTAAGAAAGGGGAATTGAATTTGTACAAAGACAACAAACAAGGTTCCTCCTCTTCCAACAAAGATAAAGGGAAGTTTGTCAACAAGAATAGGGACGTTGTGAATGATGGAGTGGTTGATAATGTGACCCCGGCTTCTTCAAAATCAGTTTTTAATCTTACTTCTATCGTACAAGCGATCAAAACTGTTGAAAAGGCTGCAACAAACACTCAGCCGCCTTCAAGATTCTCTAGCAACAAACCTTGGGCCTCTCGATCCAAGCGTGAATTCACTCCATTGGGAGAACCGCTAGATGTAGCTTACAAGACTTTGGTGCAAAACCAGATTCTCACTCCTTTGGATAAGCGTCCATATGATCCACAACCGCGACCCCATTGGTGGAACGACAACGCATACTGTGACTATCACCAGAACAAAGGTCATAAGACTTCTACTTGTCTTCAGTTGCGGCATAAAATCCAGGATCTCATTGATATTGAGGTTATTGCTGTGGAAAGTCGCAACAAAAATTCAGATCACCAAGCATTTAAAAATCCCTTTCCTCCGCACGAGAAAGGTGAGTCTTCCAACACTAAGAACAACAATGATGACAATGTCATCAACATGGTCAAACCTGTCGAAGTTGAGTATTGTGATGTGATTACTATCAAGGGGAGCGGGGATGCTCCTAAGTCTAAGACACCGTTTGTCTTGAGAGGCCCTAGGTCTCGCTTGTCTGAATCTGAATTGTCTCAGGATTGCGCAAACGTCGTTACCAGATCCCGCGCTAAGATCACTCTCAAGGGTCCTGACCCTCCTGTTACTACATCCGCACCGAAGAAACCCCCGAATAAAGCTGTTGTTGGATCTGCCAACAAGACCACGAAAATGGTCCCCACACCTCCTACTGCTAATTATAGCATTCTTGACCAGCTACAAAGAACCAACACTCAAATAACCATCTTTGAGCTGTTGAAGATCTCGCCTGCTCACAGGCAGATTCTGGATAAAGCCCTCGCAGAGGCTAACGTCCCCAAAGACATTAATCTTGATCAGTTTCAATCTATGGTGGGTCACTTGACTTCACCACACTATCTGTCTTTCTCAGAAGAACATGACCATTCCGTCAGCCACCCACATAACGCCCCTTTGCATATAGAAGTCATGATTGGCCAAAAGCGCGTTCGCCGCGTCCTTATTGATAACGGTGCTGGCCTCAACATCTGCTCTACTCACTTGCTCACTCAGCTAGGCTATGATGAAGATCACATAGATTCCCACAAGAAAATTACTATCAAAGCCTATGATGAAGAAGAAAGAAAGTCTAAAGGTTTAGTTGTGCTACCTATTCAGGTTGGACATGTTGAAAGAGATGTCACTTGTCAAGTGTTGGATATTCCTCTTGCTTATGACATCCTGTTGGGAAGACCGTGGATCCATGCAATGCAAGCAGTTCCTTCTACGTATCATTAGTGCATCAAGTTTTCTTTCCATGGCGTAGAAATGACAGTTCCTGCTAATATGGGCTCTTGTAATACGCTCACACAGTCAGCTAATAGTTTTGTTCCTGCTAACAGAGAATCCACAGAATTCTATGATGCCAAGCTTAGAGACATGGAACAGACTTTGAAAATCAATGACAGGCATGGGAGGGTATCAAATAGAACCTGTGCTATCATTAGCAGCTCTACCTCCGTCTCCTCGTTCTTACGGGAGACCTTCTGAGAACAATAAATCTTCTACTACTCCTGAAATAGTTTACGATAGTGCCTTTGTACGGGCTTCAATACCATTAGAAGATGAAGATGAGGAAAGAGTTGTTAAAGCTTGGCTTTACAAAGGAAAGGACATATCTGAACAGACCATCCCAGCTCGTGAAATATATCCTAATAATGAAGGTCTTAAAATCATGAAACGCTTTGGATACAAAGGGAGTGGTCCAATAGGGGTGAATGGTAATGGGCTAGTTGAACCTATTGAAGCTACGGGTCGAAGAATGAAGGATACAACCGGTTTAGGCTTCAAGAAGATCCCGTTCCATCTAGGGATTAACAAATTTCTGCCAAAACTGGATCCTCAACCAGAACCTGAAGGCACAACTACAGTTGACACCGCAGAGGATAGCTCTGATGAAGATTTCTTCCCTTGTCCCATTCCTCCAGACCTGGCAGCATTCTTTGCTGAGCCAGATAATTTTATACCGCATGTCAGTACAGTCGAGATTGACAGCGATTCTGATGCAACCACTCCACTTGTTGCATTAACCTACGAACAATGGAAAGTGCTACAAGATCCTGGTTTCCAAGGTGAACGATACATACCACCATAGTTTCAAGAGCAGTTTGCACAAGAACAGGCTGGTGTCACAAGAACTCCCAAACCTTCATGGTTCAAACATCCCAGTCAGAGTTCAGACACAGATTCCCATGAATGAGTTCGACAGTCTTTCAGAAGGATCCTTTGACAGGAATGTTGATACTACACATACATCTGAAAACCTTCTTGACATAGGCGAAGGGTCTAGTGTAAGGTCTAATGAGTCCGATTCCATAGATGTTAACGTGTCTTCTACTACGGTCGCTAGGAGTCAAAGGGATTCAAATACACCTTTCGATGAGATTGCTCTAGGTCTCAACTTACTAGTCCGCGCTTTTGATGATTATACCGTGAATGCACTTGAACCTGTCACTTCTCTCTCACTCCAACATCCTGAGCTAATAGACTAGAATTCCTCTTCCTCATCCAACGAAGTCCTCACATTCTAGAGCGACTATGCTCTAGCCTGTTACCTCCACGCTGTTGAACCTGTAACGTCCTCCACTAGCAAAGACAGTATCAGCATGACCGAAAGTGATATCAAGCATCTTAGTCATAAAATTAAAAGAAAGAAAAATAGGCACTCTGACGGTGAAAACCACATTGTGGCAGTGTCAGAGCCGAAAAAAGTAAAAAGAATAGACGTATCCGAAGGTGAAAACCTCTCCGAGGCGCTTGAGGATGAGATACTTGATGCGCTTCCGAGTCATTTCCAGGAACGATCATCTGTGCTAATTGAGCCGACTCAGCCAGTAAATTTGGGTACAAAAGAACATCCGCACATTATTCATGTGGCTAAATCATTGTCTGCAGAAGAATTCAAAGAATTCACAGATTTCTTCAAAGAGAAAAAGATAAACTTTGCATGGACATACTCTGATATGCCTGGTGTAGATCCTGATCTTATCATGCACCACCTGTCAATAGCCCCTGGAGTAAAACCAGTCAAGCAAAAACTCAGAAAAATGCATCCACATGTGGCTCTACTTGTCAAGGCGGAATTAGAGAAACTCCTAAAAGCTGGATTCATCAGAGCAATTGACTATGCAGAATGGATCTCCAACATAGTTCCAGTGTCGAAGCATGACAAATCTATCAGAATCTGCACAGACTTCAGGGATTTAAACAAGGCATGTCCCAAAGATGATTTCCCACTACCCAACATTCATATGATTGTGGATATGACAGCAGGGTACGAAATGTACTCCCTAATGGATGGTTTCTCTGGCTACAACCAAATCAAAATTGCACTAGAGGACCAAGAAAAGACTGCTTTCACTTGTGCATGGGGCACTTTCTGCTGGAATGTTATGCCTTTTGGTCTCAAGAATGATGGAGCCACGTATCAGAGAGCAGTCACTACTATATTTCATGATATGATACACAAAACAATGGAGGATTACGTTGATGACACCCTTGCTAAAAGCATGGACAGGAAGGCACATCTTACTGATCTAGGCCCTATACTGGATCGTATGGAAAAGTTCAGACTACGTCTCAATCCTAAGAAATGTGCGTTTGGAGTAACTTCCGGAAAATTGCTTGGTTATATTATCTCCGCAAAGGGTATCGAGGTGGATCCTGAAAAGGTGCAAGCTATCATAGAAATGCCTCCACCTCGCAATATCAGTCAAATGAGAGGCCTTCAAGGTCGGCTTCAGTCTATCCGGCGCTTCATCTTACAGCTAGCTGACAAGTCACAACCATTCACTAAGACTCTGCATAAAGGTGTGACCTATGAATGGAATAAAGAATATGAACAAGGTCTTCAACAAATCAAACAATATCTGGTTAATCCACCTATATTAATGCCTCCTATTCATGGGAAGCCATTAATCTTATACATCTCAGCTACAGAAACATCTCTGGTTGCTCTATTGGCCCAAGAAGATCAAAACAATAAAGAAAGAGCAATCTATTACATCAATAGAACATTGGTCTCCTATGAAGTGAATTATTCTGTCATTGAGAAAGCTTGTTTGGCGGTGGTGTTTGCTTCCCAAAAATTATGGCATTACATGCTTGTTCACACTACAAGGCTCATTGCAAAAATTGATCCATTAAAGTACTTACTCAGCAAAGCTGCTCTCACGGGTAGATTAGCTATGTGGGTCATGATACTCAGTGAATTTGACATTGAGTATGTGGAAAGAAAAGCTATCAAAGGGCAAGCAATTGCAGACCAGTTGGCTGAGGCACCTATTGCAGACTATCAACCATTAAGGATCGAGTTCCCAGATGAGTCCATCATGCTTCTCACACATCAGACATGGACCATGTTATTTGATGGATCATTCACCCAACAGGGGTCAGGTGCCGGAATTTTGTTCATTACACCTCAGCGGTATTCATTACCAAAGGCTTACCAAATGTTGTTTCGTTGCACAAATAACACTGTTGAGTATGAAGCCTTGATTAATGGATTAAAGATTGCTATTGAATGGCGTGTCGATGAGCTCCAGGTCTTTGGAGATTCACAGTTGGTTATCGTTCAGGTGAATGATATCTACCAAACAAAATATGAAAAACTTGTGCCTTATAAAAAGATGGTTGATGATCTCAAGAAATACTTTGCACACATTACTTTCCAACAAATTCCAAGGGCAGATAATAAAGCAGCTGATGCCATGGCTACTCTGGCTTCCATGTTACAAATGCCAAAAAATGACTTCCGACATGAATTCCTAGTGGAGACATTATGCTACCCTGCTTATAATTCCCCCGAATCCCGGATGATCTGTTCAGTCATTGGACATGACTCATCTCGCTACCACCATATTTATTCCTACCTTCGTGACCAGATCAATCCAAACACTTACACCCGAATGAGAAACGTCATTTAATCCGCAATGCTTCATGGTTTGTCATCATAGCTAACGACTTATATAGGCGAGGTCTAGACGGTATCCTCCTTAGGTGTTTAGAACCTGACGAGTCCAAACGTGCGTTAGTAGAGGTACATGAAGGTGTCTATGGGTCTCACTCAAATGGCCTGACACTGGCTCGCAAACTTATTAGAGCTGGTTACTATTGGCCGGATATGGAGAAAGAAGCTACACAATTTGCTAAATCTTGCAAACAATGCCAGCTTCATGGAAATTTGATCCACGCTCCTGCCAAGGAGCTCATCCCTTTCGTCAGCTTTTGGCCATTTCAGCAGTGAGCCTTTGACTTGGTGGGTCAGATACATCCGTCTTCTTCAAGAGGACATAAATTCATCATTACTGCTACAAACTATTTTACCAAGTGGGTTGAGGCAGTGCCTCTCATCGTAGCTGATGGAAAGTCTGTAGCCATGTTTATACTGAACTACATCATCTGCAGATATGGTGTACCCTCATCAATAATCACTGACAATGGGGGGGCAATTCAAGAACAAGGATCTAAAAGAATTATGCGCTAAGTTCAGAATTATTCAGCACTGGTCTTCTATTTATTATCCCCAGGGTAATGGACAGGTGGAAGCTTCAAATAAGACTGTTCTCAAGATCTTACACCGCACAGTACGCAAATCTGGACGAGACTGGCATCTCCAGATTAATCCAGCTTTATCGGCTTACCGCACTAGTATATGGACACCAACAGGGGCCACGCCCTTTGCTCTAGTTTATGGTGCAGATGCAGTGCTTCCTATTGAGGTTGAGATTCCTACCTTGTGAGTCTCTCTGAAGGGCCTCATTACTGATGATGATATCAGAATATCTCGGCTTCAAGAGCTTGAACTACTGGATGAACGTCGGAAAGTGGCGTTCGATCATCTCCGAGCATATCAGAAGAGAATATCTAAAAGCTACAACAAGAAGGTCAGACCAAGGGAATTCCAAATGGGTGATCTCGTCCTGAGAGAGAACCCCAAGAATCAACAACAGCGGGTCCAGAAAGGAAAATTTGAACCAAACTGGCTTGGTTCGTATGTTATCACTGCAGTATTTGGGTCTGGCGCTTACCAGCTCTCTACCACAGAGGGGGAACAGCTCAAAGAGCCTATCAATACTCTTCATCTGAAGAAGTTCTACAGTTGAGATGTCTTTTGAATGCTCATGTACATACTCTATTATGAGAAAATCCTAAAAAATTGCAAAATGTCCTGAAAAAATGATCATCTTAGTGAAAACCTAGCAAACAGGCGCTTTGATGTATCTATTATCCTAGTGAAAACCTGGTAAACAGGTGCCTTGATAATACCAAAAAAAATTGAAAAAATGAAAAATACAAAAAAAAAAATGAAAAAGAGAAAAATGTGCCATCGATGAAAACCTGGTAAACAGGTGTCATGGTAGCAAAAATAGAATTTCTGCCAAGATGGTGAAAACCTGGTAAAATAGCGCCTCTTGTTCCGCAATGCTCTATCTATCGCAACATCACTTGGCTTTATGCATTTGCTTTCCTGCTGTGTTGCTTTCCTGCTTGCATTTGCTTTCTCGCATGCTTTCAGTTACCTGTCAAGACACCAACTTACATGGATTGAAACTGGTCGTACTCTAGGGGCAACCCTCCTGGTCTAGGGGGCACTGTCCTATCATCTTTTGGGATCTACCTCGCGACAGTCACCAATGACTCTCACTGCGTCTGCCTACTGTCGTTTTGCTTTTACTGAGATCTCTCTCTTTGAGGATCTCCCTCGCATCAGTCACCGGTGGTTCTCACTGCATCTGTCTACTGATGCCTAGCTATTTCTTCGATCGTTTCACTCGAGAATCTCCCTCGCGTCAATCACCAGTGGTTCTCACTGCGTCTGTCTACTGTCGCTGTACTTTTGAGACTGCTCGCATCCGTTACAGTTGGAGTTATACCTAAACGCTCTATCTATCGATACTCAGTCTTGACGATTCTTTGCTTTAGTGTGTACAAAGTTTTCAGTCACTTTCGTGACACTTGGGCTCTTCTGCAAACCCTCCTGACTTGACATTGATTCAACGCCAGATGCCTGGGGGCAACAATATCGAATTTGTGCCCACAGTCAGTCATCAGACGTTACTTAGGGGCACGAGTCCCCACTTTGATCACATCTCTGGTTTACACCCGAGTCAGTAATCTTGTCATTTCTGAAGGACAACTCGCTACTGGCACAAACTGGTGTTTCTTAACACCACTATCAAACAATGTTTTTCAACACTATCTTTGGACACGTCTGTGTTTTTCAACACACATTGGATATCTCAAACGTAAACATCTCTCGATAGCAATCAAACACAATGCACTCACAAGCACAACGGTGTTTTTTAACACCCCTATACCCCATACATATTCGAAAACTGTGAAACTGGCTGAGCTATGATTGAATCTTTTTTTGTATGCTGTCTGTTCTCTGTAATGTCCCCTTTTGGGCACATTTTCTCGTGCCTTATAGTTAGCCACTTTATCATGGTCCGGTGGGCTAATCGAGGTCTGGTAGAGGATCAGAGGGGTGTTTGGCCTAGGTGTTTTCAGTTTCAGGCCAATTGGATCTGTTTCCGCAGGGTTTCCAGGGTGCTTACTATTTATAGTAAGTAGGAAGAACACAATGTACCTGGCATTTCAGTAGTGGACTCGGAGTGTCTCGTCGAGAGCTTTCCGGCAAGCTATCACACGTCTCCATCCGAGTTCGTTTGGTCTTCCGTGTTAATGCCAGAAGATTCCTCACTTTATTTCATTATGTCACTTTATAACCAATGGTTATATTTATTTAAAAAGTGACTTTAAGTGAGAATATGAAAGAACAGAGAGGGGAAACTGAAGGGTCACAACCATTGCTTTAAAAGAAGGATTGAAGGCTCATTTGGATATGCTTAGTTTATGATATGATATTTTATTTCTTGGAGATATTAGGAAGCTTCAGCTTTCGAAGTCAGCCTTCAGGACGGAAACTCTTTTGGCTTAGAGGAGGATTGGACGTAGCCCCAGTTCGTCTCGAGTGCGGATTTACATCAGAGTTCGCCTTTGCATTCACAGGTTTTTTATCTTTCTGTCCTACTGCATTTATGTATTTCAGACTGGGATATTTGTAATTCATGGTTATTGTATTGCTGTTGTATAATATGATACCATTTCTGTGAGAAGTTATTAGAATATATTTGCTGGTTACTAGAATATATTCACTGGTTATTATTGTTGGATCGAATGTTATTTGCATGTATCTATTTCCATAAATCTGCATACGATTTATTTGAGAAATTTCGAGATATGGCCAGTTAGGGTCATTTCAGTGGTATTAGAGCTGGTTTTCCTGCCAGCTTGTGGATTTTATTCAAAAGAACCATTTTCCAGATTGTGAGGTTTGCTTCAGTTTTCAGAGTTATTCAGAATTTGCGGAGTAATGGATGCTCTCAACCAGGTCCAAAAAGCAGTGCCCTTCGTATTGTAGAAGTCTCGGAATTTGTATTTGAAGGTGCAGAATTAAAGGTTGCCGTGACTAATAATCGGTGCTTTATATTTGGCTTGAAATTCCATTCGGCGATATTCTGGATTATATTTGAAAAAGGTTTATTTTACATTCAATTCAAACACAGGAAATCTGGGAATCTGGAAACGTCAGCATTAGAAGTCACTCCATTGGTATTCTGTATTAGGAAACGTGTCCAGCAGTGATAACTACCTCCGTGTAGTGTTGCTCGAATTACAAAGCCAATACTATAACACTGACAGGTTGCATTGACGCGGGCCTGGGAGCACTCGGGTTGTTATTTGTAAAAGGCGTTGATGCTGCAAAGCTATCGCGCGACATTTATGAGTGTGGCATGAAGTTTAGTTGTGGTATTGAGGAAACCTATGAGACCGACTACGGAGTTTATTTATTTATTCAACCATAAATAATTATCATATGGTAGCAACGAAATTTTAGCAGAAATATTGTGTTTGTGGGTCCCGAATTAAATCCAAGTTTGCAATTGTTGGGCCTTCATTCTTTGAGAAACCGACACTTTATAATCCCAGTGGCTTACTCAACTCCGGCTAGGTGTTAGGAATTTTTGATTCCAAGTGCCGATAAACTCTCTTCGGTTTTATTAAATCTTTGTTGTGAACGGATTTTGCAAATTATATTTCAAACGAAACATGGCGGGCCCGAAGATGCATTCCAAATAAATTCTTGGGTTTATTCTATAGTAATGGGGTGAAACTTTTGTTTGTCGGAAGAGTCAAGTGTATTGCGCGTAATTCTTCATAGACGGCAAGACTTTGGTTTTTCGTAAACTTATGCCTCACAAACATTTAATTTTCTAATGTTCGCCATAATGGTGAGTGCTATGGCTGGGAACCATAATATTCTTGGTGAAGGCGAATTGGTTCGAGAGTAATAAGTTTGGTGATTCTTGCATTCTGTGAGAATTGGAGGAAGTCGTCATTAAACGCTAGAGTCTTTTTTCATAATGTGCATGTTTCAATATGACTGGAAGGCCACATCGGAATCCTCCAGCATAGAAATACGGACCAGCAGCCTACGTCAGTTCCAAACGACATTGCTTGGAGGTTACTGTGTTGTCTGGGCGGATTGATTGGTAACCAGGGCGTATTGGCTAGCAGAGATATACAGCTCGGTTCGTGCTAGCTCACGCATTAAATTAGCGAACTGAGAAATACGTGGAGTGTGCAAGCCACGCACAAGCTGCAGCCAACAGTGTGTTGTCGTGGAGAAAGGAGGTGATGGACGGGTGATGTATTATTGTTTAGACGTCTCAGCTGGGCGGCAATTTGTTCACATCACATCCCCAACGCTCCAGACTTAATGAGAGCGACCGGTTTCCTGTGCCATAGAGGAAGCACGCGGGTAGTAGCATACATCGGAATAGTCACTACGATTGACGTGAGGGAGCCGAGTTCATATACAAGTGAAGTCCTCGAGCTAACAGGTGTAGACTTTCAATCCTTTACACTCAGTCGGCTCTAATCGGGTGTCAACGCATACCAGCATCCTTCCACAGAGGCCATTACCAGTACGGGCAGGGGCTTCATTGGTGTAAGCCGTGCCCGGGAGAGTATTGATCACTGCATCAAGGAAGTGACCGGACTAGTGTATTACACAGTCATACTGAGATACCGCGGGCAAAGAAAGGAGAAGAGTTCTGCAGCAACCTCCACGCTGCCCCTACATTGTTAACAACTACTGTTGGAGTTGAATATCAGAAGGGATTTTCAATTCCTAGCAAATCAGACTTTCTTGCAATCTGGATTATCATTAAGGAAATTTGTGCGGTAAATTCTGAGGGAGACAACTAGAATTGCGGTAAAATTCCTAGTAGAGATCATTACAGGTTACAAGGCCTTTGGTCAACTATTTACACACAGGGCAGTCAAATAAATGAGCAGCTAGACAGTAAGGTTGAAGAAGTAGTAAATCAGATGGAAGTGTTCAATTAGCAACAGATTTTGAGAGGCCGTAGTGGAGTTCAGTCCCACTTACAGTTCAAGTGAATGGAAATGATGGTAACATTTAATAAAAATAGTAGACAAAATAATCTACAGTTGAGTAGAAACCAGTTGGGAACATTACAGTCGTTATCAACATAACAACAAGACAGGTTTAGCCGGGCAAGATGCAAAGTTTGGAGAAAGTCTTGAAGGATCTTGTTCAGGTTCAGCAACAGTTAGTCCAGATTTCACAACCGGATAAAAGGATCGAAATTCTCAGCATATATGATGAGTACAACGCACTTCCTCCACAGGTTCAGAAAGATTTAACCTTCCCTAGTTTCCTGGACTTTCATCCTAAGCTACAACACAAAAGTTTAATGGCAAAGAAACAGTGGCAGGATTTGACCCGGGACCTTCTTGCACAAGTTAGGTGCAAAAATCTACATGAAGAGTTGCCAGCTATCACGAATCAACCCATAAGTGAACAAAAAACTAAATCAGTTTTTGAAGAAAAACCTTATGAGGATGTCATCGAAGCAGGAGATTGTAAAACAAATATTGAATCCATGCATGAAGATGAGACTAAAGAAGAGGCAACAAATATGCTGGTTACAGAATATGAGGAATCATGTGATTTCTATAGCAGCGCATCACGTATGCGTAATGATGATTTGGATGATCAATCAGAGAACGTATTTAAAAATGACAACGATGAGGAGCATGCCTTACAGCATTAACTGAAGGTCAATAATGATGCTATTACTGCAGCCCTTGTTCACCATGATAGCACCCACCAGATCATTGAGGATCTTTACCGGAAAGCTCAGAGAGAGACATGACAAGGGGTTATAAGGATTGGGTCTTATTTTGTAGATTTACAGGAGGTCAAAACAGCATTTGAGGTTTCAAAATCAGAATATCTATGCTTACTGTTGGATCGCGACTACCTGCTACAGGTTGCAAAAATTTATGCCGAGCAGTAGAGGGCAAAAGGTGACGAGGTTAACAAGCTCAACAGAGAGCTTAATGTTGCTCAGGAAACATTGGAGCACACACGTCTCGCTCTTCAGGAAGCAAGATATCAGATTGTTGCCTCTAGTCATTACAGGGAACAGGACGATAGGGAGAGGTCTGAATTCTTTCAGGAAGTGATTCAGGAACTCGATAGCATACAACAGACCTATGACTTGGATAGCTGTCCCAAAAGAGCTTTGGATCATCCAGAGTTCCTTAATAAGTTGGATAATTTTCAGGCGATCGACAATCTCTTGTTTGAGATGGATGCCGATTTGATATTTGATAATCCTTTCTTCGAGCTAGATGAGGAAGGTATTTCCTATATCCATGACGAGGATGAGACTGATTGCAGGATTTGGGACCCTGGTTCAGTTACTACAGTTGGGTCTTGGTCACCAGATGGGAGTAACGAGGTGAGTTCAGTTGTTGAACAGTTGGGTTTCTTCATCAGTGGTTTAGGATGGGTCCACATGGCTGGGACTCCACCACATTACCATATCGATTCATCCAGTGCTTGTGATAATTCTATCACCACATATTTTAGGCATGATGATGATGATCAGATAGAGCTTATTCAGTACAAGGGTTATTGAGCTTGGTACGATGATTATGCTTGTTGGGGTGAGTTTTTCACACCAAGGTGTACACTGTGTGACTCCGGGTATTGAGAGACAGTTATGGAATCCTTATGCTGATTCAGGATTTCCAGCAGAGTTGGTTAGTGCATTGCATGTTGGCCATATTATATGGGATGCATTGGGTTTTTCATTCAGCCCACCTACGCGGAACTTCCGTTTTCGATTATTGCAGAGGTGTGGGGTGAGTGATTGGTTTGGTATGCTTCCTCGCTTGCAGATGGAAGTCTTGTCCGACAGTCCGCGTACCTTGCCTCTTCAGTATAGTCTCCAGTTAGGGCGATAGATCAGAGGGGCAGTGTTATGGCAGTTGGACAATTCTGGTGATCCACTTAGTAGGAGCATCGGGCATCTGGATATTTCAGTCAGTTGGGGAGATGGATGGCCCTTTTGCTTATGGGATCCAGGAGGGTCGTACTTGAGGTTAGTATTTATTCAGGTAGTCGATTGGCCTGAGGTTTGGTTCCTTCCGGCATCTGACCGTAGTGGTACCAGTACTCTCAGTTGGAGTGAGGTTCTCAGTTGGGTTGAGGACTTTCTCACAGTTGATGGTGACACAGGGCAGTTTGGTATGACTGATCCTGCAGTGATTTGGGGTCCTGACATTAGACTGGTTGTTGTATGAATGGCTTCACAGGTCAGGGCATAATATCTGTTTCAGTTTCACACGATAGGTTGATGGAGCAGTTTTCCTGAGGTTGGTTTGAGATCCAGGTATTACGATCACAACATACAAATACTGATTGCTTGAGGGCAAGCAATCTCCGGGAAGGGATGATTTGTAATGTCCCATTTTGGGCACATTATCTCGTGCCTTATAGTTAGCCACTTTATTATGGTCCGGTGGGCTAATTGAGGTCTGGTAGAGGATCAGAGGGGTGTTTGGCCTAGGTGTTTTCAGTTTCAGGCCAATCGGATTTGATTCCGCAGGGTTTCCAGGGTGCTTACTATTTATAGTAAGTAGGAAGAACTCAGTGTACCTGTTATTTCAGTAGTGGACTCGGAGCGTCTCGCCGAGAGCTTTCTGGCAAGCTATCACACGTCTCCATCCGAGTTCGTTTGGTCTTCCGTTTTAATGCCAGAAGATTCCTCACTTTATTTCATTATGTCACTTTATAACCAATGGTTATATTTATTTAAAAGGTGACTTTAAGTGAGAATATGAAAGGACAGAGAGGGGAAACTGAAGGGTCACAGCCATTGCTTTAAAAGAAGGATTGAAGGCTCATTTGGATATGCTTAATTTATGATATGATATTTTATCTCTTGGAGATATTAGGAAGCTTCAGCTTTCGAAGTCAGCCTTCAGGACGGAAACCCTTTTGGCTCAGAGGAGGATTGGACGTAGCCCTAGTTCGTCTCGAGTGCGGATTTGCATCAGAGTTCGCCTTTGCATTCACAGGTTCTTTATCTTTCAGTCCTACTGCATTTATGTATTTCAAACTGGGATGTTTGTAATTCATGGTTATTGTGTTGTTGTTGTATAATACGATACCATTTCTGTGAGAAGTTATTGGAATATATTTGCAGGTTACTAGAATATATTCGCTGGTTATTATTGTTGGATCGAATGTTATTTGCATGTATCTATTTCCATAAATCTGCATACGATTTATTTGAGAAAATTCGAGATATGGCCAGTTAGGGTCATTTCATTCTCATGGATTTCATTGATATTTTCTTTGTCTACTGCTTGTGGGTGTGGTTTCGATGATCTGACAACGTCAAATAAACAGGGTGTATGTGATAAGAGCTCCCGCACTAAGGTGGAAAAGCCTCACATCCCTCGATCTTGTTTATTTGTACGACAAGGGGAGGTTGGAACTATCTCCTTGATTGTTATTGCTCTGTTTGTTTACTTGTGTACTCTTACTATATCAAACTGGACACAATGTTCAGGTCATCTCGGCTTTTGTGCCCTGGCGCTTACGTTCGTTTCCTACATTTTATTTGATGAAAGTCATATTCATATTCTTATGGTTGCATTGGCACCAGTAAGGATTGTATCGACTCCAATGTTCCAAAATACTCGATGATGATGATTATGCGATGAGTCCAACAACCAAGTCCTAGGGTTGCATTTAGCTTATGCATGCATTCGCATTTTAAGCTTGCATAGCGACAGTTTTGGTGCTCTCTTCATTGTCTTCTCATTCTTCGAAGGTTCTCATCTTTTGTCCTGCATTCGTCTTGACTGCACAAGTGTTCGATCCTCTCTTCTATTTTCATTTATATGCTCAATCAATTTTCGTGATCGAAATCAAAATCTGACACTTCTATATAGCTCAAAATCGCGTTTTAAAATTTTGGGACCGACGTGCTCCGACGCTTGTGCAGTCGACTTTCTGGCGTCGCTTTTTGTCAGAATCATCTCTCGTCATCATTTTCTCGGCTTCTGCAATCTTTTCATCAAAAGTCATCTCTAGTCAATTCTGGTCAAACTTGGTCAACTGTGGTCAAACCTAGTCAACAGGACACCCTGATCGCTCTAAATTGATTTTGCCTTCTCCTGATCTATCTCTGAATTCCTCTGGAGCTTCGATCTTACTTCTATCTGCAATCTTTTGCTATCAATCATCTTTTTGTTGTGTCATCTTTCGATTTCGCTCCCGAGGGGGCAGGATGATTGCATCATTGAATCTTTTTGCATCATTCTCGAATCGGTCTGATCTGAATGAAAAGACCCCATTGCTAGGGGCATCTCATCACTTGGGGCATATTCAGTGTTTCGTACCTTATGGTCAAAATTGGATATTCCATGATCTTGAATCTCTAGGGGCATCTTGATGACTCGCATCTTGTCATCTATCTTTCTAGGTATTTGAGCAATCTAACTCGGATCCTCAACAATCAAGCTTCGTTCTGGAGATGATTCTTGAAATCTCATTGGGTATTGGGGCAATCTAACCCTAATTCCTGAAAGTCATACTTCGTTCTGAAGATGGCTCTCAAAAGCTCTTTTTCAACCGTTATCTGGGCAACCTAACCGGGATCTTGGAGGGCTAACCTTAGTATTGGGGCAATCTAACCCTGATTCTGGAGATAGTCCTAGATCTTCATCAGCTATCAGCGAACATTGGGGCAATCTAACCCCGATTTCAATTTTCTCTCAATTGGCATTTGGACCGTTGTCTTCTCAATCTAACTTAGACTTCGGAAAATCATGCTTCGTTCTGAAGATGGTTCTGCTTCTCGGTCTGATCGGTGTCTTGGCAACCTAATTTAGACTCCCGAAATTTTCATCTATCACATCAGACTATTCTTTGATTCAACGTGCTGCTCGCACATCAATTCAAAGAGGGGCAAAATGTAATACCCCAAAATTGGCACCTTACAATTCTAATCAATTTTGGTGCATTTCTTCAAATTCTCATCATCAAAGTCCTATTGTACTAGACAAATTCTCCTTCCTAATTGTCTTTAATTGACTTAGTCTCAAATGCAGAAAACCTAAATTTGCATAAATCTTACACTATATTTAATTCTGAAATTTTCAAGATTTATTAGCTAAAAATCCCTATGATTAATTAATTTAATTCTAAAGTCCTAAGTGCTTTTAAATGAAATTAATCCCACCCCCTTTAGCTAATACACATTAAAGGAATTAAATATTATTTAGTTATTTGAATGGATTATCCTCATTTGAATTTAATAATTCAAACAAAGTGAAAAGCCACCCATGTGGCAATAATTCATTTATTTAATTAAATAATTCCTTCATATTTGTCTCAGCTTCCTCCATGAAGATGAAGAGTCAGCCGTTTCTTCCCAAGAAACTCTTCATCCCCTCTTCAGGCTTTTCTATATTATGGACCTTCTTTCCTTCATTTGAGAGGGCAATTTTAGAGTATCAAAACTATAGTGGATTAATGTCTCAATTCTCTCATATTGCTAAGCTTTTATTGCATATTTATTGTAATTTCATTTAGCTTAAATGACATTTTTCATCTCAATTTAGTTTGTTTACTATCAAGTAGCTTAATTTTGTCATCTTTTTGAAGTTTCTTAGCTTAAAATCTGCATCTTCATTCCTAGATTACAATTGCATCTCTCATATAGAATAAATTTCATTTCAATTTTCAAAGCTTTAAAATCCTCCATTTTAGCAATGGTCTATGGTTGTTGGCTCTCGTTCTGAGAGTAATTAAACACCCCAACTAAATAGGAGGCAACAGGTCGATTCGATCGATATCGTGGAATGAGCAATTCATGTTCATCTTCGTGATTCAACGATTGAGCAATGACTATGTTGTGTTGTGGCTGATTTAGAGGTCAACATTCAAACACATACACCTTCCTTATGTACAACTGAAGATTATATTGCATAAAGACAAGCTCATTGAGGTGTTTTTGAGCTAACTTGTTCCTCTTCTTCGTGTGGATGACGTGAAACAAGCTCCAATTGCGCTCACAATTGGATGAACTACAAGGCTGACATAAGATTTTGAGGGTAAGTTTTTTGAGATTTACTTTAGACCCCAAAATCCAAATGACAAATGTTATACGTGGGGTTTGAGTAGTTCTTCCTCTCTTTGCCAGCTCGGAAGAGAATAAATTACCTCGTGCTTCCTCATAGTTTTGGATTTCTGCCACAACGAGGTCTCTCTCCTCAACCTTAGGTATCATCCTCCGAATGCTTGTATTGAGGCCCTCCATGACCTCTCCATTACGTTCTAAGTAAGAATCCCCGAACTTAAAATGGGGGTTGAGGAAGTACCCTGCTGCATGAATGGGTAGGTGGAGTTGATTGTTCCACCTCTTATCAATAATTTCCCAGATGGGATCAAATTTGAGTTTATCCATAGTAATTTTTTTAAGACTCCTTAGTCCTATCCATGGTCTCATAACTATACCCTATTGGGGTTTGATCCCCATCTACCAAGTGTAGAACTCTAATCAAGGGCTCAGACACCTACAATTGAAAATTATAAATTACAAAAAGATTAATTAATGAAGTTACAAATTTATAATGAGAGACTTGAATCAAGAATAATTAAAAGTTCAAGTTTTGATGTTACCTTCATAATCTCTGCAACCTTTTGTGCAAAATGGTTGTTGAAGACTATGCATGCGGCAACCTCTCCTTCAACCTTCTTTGAATAAGATGAGTCTAGCCATGCTTGAATCACAAACATTTGTTTCAAAGAAGTCAATGTACCAAGAATGCTTTACAACGTCAAGTAAATCGTTGCATACCTTGTGACACCAGATCTCACCAAATCTCTCCCTTGAGTGTGCTCTCTCATCAAATGTAGAACCCAAAGGTGATTGTAAATATTTTTTTGTGATCCTCCTTGCATATTCCACAATTGGAGTCACCCAATCAAGTTTTCCTATGTTCTGCAAAAGAAGGTCAAGGACATGCTGGACAAGGTATCCAAAAAAGAGTGGGGTGCCTTTCTTGGAGGATTTTACCTGCTGCCACATATGCTGCTGCATTATTTGTGATGATTTGCACCATATTCTCTATTCCCAACTCCATGACAATGTGCTCCAACATTCCAGCCAATGTTTCTGCATTTTTCACCTAATTGGAGGTATCAACCAATTTCAAGAACACCACATTGTTCTTGCAAGCAACCAAAAAATTACGCACGCTGCGGTTTTTGCCATCTGTCAACCCATCGGAAAAAATGGTGCAACCATATTTTCTCCATTTTTTTCTTTGGTCCTCCACCACTTCTTTTGCCCTATGAACTACATTTGTGAGCAACCTACAAAAACAAAGTGAAATTAGGCCTTAGTACACAATTTTGATTTAATAAATAAGAAAAACAATTAAAAATTAAATCAAGTGAACCATTTACTAACTTGCCACCCAAATCCTTTCGAGAATGGGCCTTGTTCCCTTTTTTTGAAACTGTCATTACGGTGACCAAATTTAGCCAATAAGGACTCTCAGCCACACTCAATGGGATTTTGTTGAAGTACTAAAAATCAACAGATGCAATATCTGTTTCTCATGTGCCTCCCTATTCCATCCAGTGGCCTCTAATGATGGTTGTGCTCCAGGTGTGTTCCTGAGCACAAAATAACTACCTATAGGTTGTGTCCCTGATGGTGTGACGCAACATGTACTCTACTAGAGGAAACAAAATTGGTGGTCGAGGGGGTGTTGAGTTTGTGGATATGTGGGCCACGACGAGAGCCCACTATGCCCTCAAGTGCTGCTTCTTCTTCAATGTCAACTGAAGCACCTTGAGATTCAGCTACGACTGCTCTCATAGCTAGTTTTGCTCTCTCCCTTTTGAATTTTTTCTCTTTCCCAGCAGCAAGTATGGCATTAATGTCTTTTTTTATTTCTTCTGTGGTTTATTACATCTCCTAACATCATGCTTGTTGATGCCTACAAGGTGGTATTTGAGGTGGTTTATGCCTCCATTTATTACTTTTTCACATTTAATGCAAATCACCGCCCCAGGGTTTGATCCTTCATAGGCATACGTCCAAGTCCTATCTCTAGCACCTTTAGGACGGGTGCCTATATATCTAGATGCCTATATTCCCTGAAGCTGCCATACTGAATTAATGGTTATTAACCTACACATACAAAGTGAAAATTCAAAATTAATATTTTAGTTAAATAATTAAGCAAACTATCTAAATAAGTATAAATAATTTTAGGCATCATTCAAAGTTAAAAAAAAAAAAACTATTAGGGTTTATTTTTTTTAAAAACTAGAGATTCTTCAAAAAACAATAGTGAAAGATTCAACTAAATTTTTCAAAAAAAGTGTTAAATCCTTTTCCAATGAATTAAAATCATTTTTAACTACTTAGGAATGATTTTCTATTCATCTAGATGCAACAAAAAATAAATAAAATGTTTTAAAAATACATAGAAATAAAATCAGAAAACCTACCTGAAAATCTGTTTTTTCTTCAAAAACCACCTCAAATCCGCCTTAAATCCACTTCAAATCGATGGAAATCAGTTTGCAAGTGTTTGGAAGAGTATTTTTCCCCCTCATCAAAATAGAAGTGAAATAATGAGAAATAAAATTGCTTGGGGGCTGTTTTTTTGCCTTTAAATGCTGGAATTAGATTGCGACCAAGGTTTAAAGTCGGACTCGCCAAGTTTTTGGCAAAAGCTCAATGAGTAATCAGTGCGTTTTTGCCAAAAACTCAGCTAGTTTTTGGTGCGAGTAAAAGTCACAAAAACTCGCAGGACCCGAGAACTCGGTGTTTTTTTGCATCTTGCCGAGTACTCTACGAATGTTCCATCTATGATATATACATTATAGAACCTTAACATATAACATTTGTGTTCAATTGATGTCCTTGTTTGACCACCAATATTGATGGTATTGATTAGTCTATACTAGCTGTTCACATTGATGTTCATTTCCACCCCAAGCATGGGAGTATGAGTGGTTTTTATCCTGAAAAGTACGATTCTGTACAGTTTGTACCTCTTGCAGACCTGGTTTGATCTACTGGGTATGATTCCCTACATTTCTTGGCGCTTTTGTTTCTGTTTGATGGTGCTGGTGGAGTATGTTGCTGCTGGGTATGTTGGGAGGTGTTTTTTGATGTTTTAGGAAGGTATTGGATGAATTTTGTAGCTGTTTTGACCTGCAAACAGTTGAATAGCAGGCCTGTAATTAAGTTTGAGCTTTGCACAGTGGTTTCCAGACTTGACGTTGATTATTCCAGTACTTGTTTGCAAGTAGTTCATTGTTTCTTTCTGATTGGAGGATATTTCGATAGTATTCTATTACTATAATGACCTACAGCCATTTCTTTATACACTACCTGGTTTTGGGTGTTTCTGAAACTGATTACCACGTTGTTCATATTTCTGAGTGTTTGGATATGATTCAGACCTGTTTTATGTTTACCCTTCATATTAGTGAAAACTCGAATGTGGCAGACGTGCAATTGCCAATTACTTGTTAGAACCGACACATGTAGTTTAATGTGTAGGAAATTTATCAAACACTTATAGACTCTCTTGTTGAGGTGTGGGGGACCCACAAAAAGAAATAAAAATTATTTTTTTAGAGAATTCAAGTCTTTTTTTCTAAATGTGCTGGGAATAGAAGGATGGATGGCTGTCCTGGGAAAGTTAGGGGACATCATAGATGTCCCCAACCGTCTCAAGGATGCGGGGACATCCCCTCTAAGAATCGCTGCCGTCCCCAACATTCCATGACATTTCCTACAATTTTTCAGCCCTAGGGGCTGGGGACGTGTCGTCAGGTTTCCTTGGTATTGGGTAATCAAACAGGTTGTTATCTTTTGTTTTTTGATTCCTTTCTAGCCTACTTTTTATAAACATTCATTTTTGTTTGATTTGGAAATTTTTCTTTTTTGAGGTCACTGTAAGCAAGTTACTTGACTTCCACATGGCCTCTACCATTTAGTGTGCCATACACACCATCTTATGTGCAATATTTTATCAAATTTTAACACTCAACATTTTGTCATGTCACTTTGGGTTCAAAAGTCTATTTTCTTTCACCACTTGAGTTTATCCCATTCAATGTCATTTGGGCTTGATATAGAATAATCCATTCTATTAAATTTTATTTTGAAAAATGCATCTTAAGGCTTTAACCTGACCAAAGGAGTGTACCAAATTGCTACAAATGTTTCAAAGGTGTTCCGTAGTGTAGAGATGCATGCCTGACCATTGAAGCACACCAAAATTGTCCAGATGCAAAAATGGTGCATGCAATACTTGTGTGCAATCATGCAAAGGAGTGTACCAAGTTTGTGTGAAGCTTTAAAAAAGGTGCAAGGAGACCTAAAGCACAGACCACAAGAAGAGGTGTACCAACTCAAGTCAATGGGAAAAGGTTCTCCTTAGCGTTCAGACATGTGCCTGGACAAAGGAATGTATTTTTTTTGTGTGTGTTTAAAAAGTACCTTTAGTGTCCAAAAGTGTGCCTCTCCAAAGGGTAAATCAGGTTAAGTGAGAAATAAAAAGAAAAACAAAAAAGAAAAACCAAAAAATAGACATCCTAGTAGATAAGTGTGCGCTTCATAGCCAGGTGTTAAAAGAGTGACAAAGTTAAAAAGGAGAATCTAATGCATAAGTGCATGCCTGCAAGAGGGCATGCTTAAAAAACTAAGTCAAAATGTGAAGTACCCCACTAGTTTTGATCTAGAACTTTTACTTTTCTAATAGTTTGCTTGATAGTTTGAATATGTTGTTTTAGATTTGCAAGGGTAATGGCATTCTTTTGATATGTATTTAAGCAGATTTCCTTGCTCAGAAATGACGAGAAAAATATATGGACTGAAAAATAAAGATTTATATTTACACACAACTGAATGTTTGGATATTCAATAGCTGTTAAAAAATTACAAGAAAAATGATACAAAATGCTGACCTTTCACTGCAAATACCAATCTTCAAATGATTTTTATAGCACTCAGAATTACACATACCAGTCTGAAACTGGAGTTGCACTACTCATAAAATATACAGCAGACCCAATTGTAAGAGCCACAACCAGCTCTCATGAATGGCAAATCTGTCAAAAAGGAGTAAGTGGCAAGAATGGAGAACTCTCTTTCATTTGACCCTTCAATTTAGCTCCCACATCCAGCATAAATATAGAGATAAGTGGCCAACATAAGGATGCTTGCCTTTCTATGTGCTACCTTCCAACCTCTTTCAAACCACTGTCTAAACCTCCCTCACCACGGTGTCAATGTATGTCATGCCCTGCCATAGATTCAGGTTGCAGCATTTCAAACAATTACACCAGGTGAAGGAAGCAATGCCATGTCCCACCATATGTAAGTAAACCTCAGGCAAGTATGTAAGCTCCCCTGCTATTCTTTACCAAGTCTTTTCTGTTTCTCCTAAATGCATTTCGTCAAACATTTGTCATGAAGGTGTAATTGTGGCTTCAGTTTCATGAGGGAATGATATTGTTTTGCAAAGGGAACATGTTTGATAATAGCATAAATGGATTCACAATACTTAACAGAAAATATGCTAGAATCATTAACTGTTCAGACCGGGTAATAGCAATTGTCTTTGAACAGAGATCTGCCTTACAATACTATTTATTTCAATGAAATCACAACAGATAGCCTAGATGTAAACACAGACATAAAAGAATCATAATACAGTCTAACCTGTACAGATTATTAGAAGTGTTCAGCAGGAGACTTCAACTGAGAACTTAGCAACAGCAGAGTGTTGTTCTGAAGTTGATATTATACTCCAAATTGGAGCGGTAGGAACTGTACTTTACTTATGTTCATTATCCACGTTCTCTCATTCTTCTCATGTCAATACACACAGAAAATGACTGTCGACCCTCATACTATTTTGCCAGATTCAAACTTACAGCAGGAGTTCTGTAAACAGAATTGCTCAGATTGTAACCAACGGTAAACCTGATACTCTCAATATCTCAGCCAGCACAGCACATGGAAACTGCAAAATACCCATCAGATTTCTTCACCAGTAAACCAAACACAGCTTCTGGTATCGTTTTTTCTTTTCAGGGGAACAAGAGATAGTATCCAACTTCCAGCAATTAACCGTACCAAGAGTTGTCCCGCGTGCTCAGAAATGCACACTTCTGGAGAAATACTACGGATGCCATTACTGCCGTTCACAAAGATTATTACTTGCACTATAATATTCGTCCACCGTCACAATTAAAATGCACACGATACAAAGCCTCTCCCTATGATAGAGTTTATTATCACAGATTTAGATTATACACATGCATATTACCAGCACAAATATAATCGCTTTCCAGTGATTAATCAAAGTTTAAAAATTAACATTCCCAAAATCAATGATCAAATACTTTCGTACCTTATGTGAATGGCATAATAAACTTATATTGACATTCTTCAATAGTAATCTCCTTCAGGATAGGCAAACTCCCATGGCCCCCACAACATTCATATCAATGGATTAAGATAAAGTCGAGGCTATATAGCGGCTTTAATAGTGATTATTACGAATCCACTCCCAAGTAGAAGATTTAGGGTTTTGTCCAGCCCTTCTATTGATTTGCTGAAGGTTTGCGTCCCTAGAGATTCAACTAATGTAAAGTATTAGACAAATTCATATCAAATCCATTAAATATGAACCCTCTAAAATGCATTACAAACCCTTCCTTTTATAACCATTTGATGAACCTTCTAGAATTTCCATTCTCCACCTCATGCATGATGTAGCTTCTAGAATAATCTTGAGAACTTTATTAAATAAAGTGACTTTTTAATAATATTTATTTTATTTAAGTCACTTTTAATTAAACCAAATCTGCACCTGCATGCTGAAACCAAATGCTTGGATCCCATATCAACCTCAGGAATGCTGCTCCACCAATCTGTTGCGCTACTATGATATAAACAACAGCATACTCGGAGTTGTGAAGCAACTCATTAAGATCCCACTGAAGTAATACACCAAAGATGCCAATGCCAGAATCTCAAATACGAGGAGATAGAAGTATCTCAAGGAGCTATCAACACTGAACAACTCTCCAACTCCAAATGATCTCCCATGGAAGTGCAAAACACCCATTATAGGCACACGAAAAGACATATTAGCCCATCCTAAGTTGCTGGTTTAAACTAGAACAACTCCCATAGGTCTGAAAACTCTAAGAGGGTTGAAATCAATGCCATGTAATAAATCTTGCTAAGGTAAGTCAAGAAAGACCACATGTAATGTCCCCATTTTCTTGAGCATCACAGGTCGAAGGATTAGCCTATTATTTGATCCTCGTAGGCTAGTATGTTGGATTAGAGGGCCCAGTCTGAGAGTTTTGCAGCTCTTCAGGTGTTTGTTGTAAGGGTTTATCTCACTAGATCCTTCATTTGTTCTGAGGCATTGATATTTAGAGGTTTCTGGTTCCGTTTTGAGGGATTTACCATTTATAGTCTGTGGATGTTAGAGAGGGACCTTTACTAGTTTTAGTAAAGCAGATGGATGCATAGTGGATGCAGTGGTTGACTCCCTGGTTCAAACGGCTCGTCAAAATAATGAGTATTTAATGAGATATTAATATTTTAATCACCTTTAATGATGTTTAATTATTTAAGTTATATTATAAAGTTATAAATTGACTTTATAATAAAGTGGGGCCATTTTGAGGGTCATGAGTAATTAATACTCATTGGAAAAGTAAGTCCATGAAGTAAGTATTAAAATAACATTTAAATGCTATTTAATTGCTTTTGGTGGTTGAGCCATTCAGAGAAGTATTAAAAGGGCTTCAAGGCAAATCAAACTCATTATGTTATGAGTTCGACTTTGTTGTTTATCCAGTGTTTTGGGATTTGTGAGAGAGACAGAGTTTTTGCAAATTATCAAGCATCTTCAGCCATTGTAGATCAAAAACTCTTCAGTGGTTGAGCAATTTTGAAGCTGTGAGATACCAGCTGAGATTATTGCCGGAGTGTGGGCTTCATTCAGAAGTCCAATTTGTGCCTAAAGTGAGTAATTTTATCAAGGGTTTGAGGAGCAATAAAGGTTAATCAATTGCAGACCTGAAGATTCATTATTGCGGCCATTGTAGATCAGACTGTAGCTTCATTTCCAGATTTTATTGTTCCTGCAACCTGTAGAATTCATCACCAGGTTTGGGCGTGTTCTTCAACAGACCTAAACGCCTATGAAAATGTGCCTCTCTGTTCATATGGGTGGACGCCCCAGCTAGTGCAGCCTTGGTGAATGTTATGCGTTGGAGAATTCTTTACTAGCAGGCGCACCATCAAGTGTTTTCAATAGCAAACTGCCATTACTTACCAGGTTTCTCATTGTTTATTAACATCATTTAGTTTGGCACATTGTACTTGGCTTGACATTTGAAAATAAGGAGTTACAAGGTTGCACAATAACTGTTCGATGCAATGCCTTTGCTGTAGTTATTCATTTCAGTTTGTATTGAATCACTAGTATGCATGCCAAGTGTTTGTTGAAATGCTTATTGGCTGTAGGAATCAGTTACAATCATTTTCAATCTTCACAAGCCTTTGGAAATCCAAAAGAGTCGTCTTGCATTGCATCTCTGTTATTTGTTAAGCTTATTTACATTCATCTTTAAACATTCGGTCATCATTGGCAATCATCAAAACAAAACCAAACAAACAGAAACAGAGAACAATAAGTATACAAGTGTTTGACAATACTCCTTGGAGCTTAAATCATCACAGCAGGGTCAGATTTACCAAGGGATATTACACATTAACAAACTCAATCACGATCTTGGGTAATAGAGAGAATAATCTGTTCAACCAAAAAGTAAAAATCTCTGTATCTCCCCTCATGAAGTGCCAAACAAGAATCTGATCCATCACTGTTGAGGGGCTGGAATAGAAGTCAGCATAACCAACCTTGAAATCAACTAACCAAGTATTAGTTCCATGGTCAACCACTGAAAACATGGAGTCAACAGTTAGCCTCCAAGTGCTAGTGTAGGAAAATCAAGTATTCCAACAAACCCAACTCACTGCAATCATTCCATCATCATCTAAAAGCAGACATACTAATATTATGAAGTGACCGTAGCAACCTAAATTCTCCCAAGTGGAAGTGAATAATAACTTAGGTGTGCCCAAAGGATGTCCCACAACTAGCTGCAACGGAGTTTGTAAGTGCACAAAATCAAACTACCCAAAGATTGAGGTCAACACCAACGGTGCAGAGGAACTAGTACAACAATAAACAATCTGAAATACCATTGAATACATAGGAGTCATGAGTATGGAAGTAGCTGACAATTGATGTTCTATGATCAAATCACATCTACCATCAATCCTCAGCCAAGAACTGTTCATTTGCTGAACCAAAGAATCTATCCAACTCATTTGAAGATCATAATCCAAACTCATGTGTAAGCTGATTGGAAAGTGGGCAGCAGTACTAATCTTTGAAATTGATCCACTACTCCAATCCTTTGACCAAACCACATCACTTGAAATTGTACTTGGGTCTAATTATTACTTATGTGGTCAACCATTGGAAACGCGACATCAACAGTTAGCCTCCAAGTGAAAATCAAGTATTCTAACAAACCCAACCCATTGCAATTAGTCCATCATCTGAAAGCACACATACTAATATTATGAAGTGACTGTACTGACCCAAATTCTCCCAAAGTGGAAGTGAGGAATAATTGAGTTGTGCCCAAAGGATGTCCCACAACTAGTTGCATTCAATATAGGAAACACTACATAAAAAACAATGCTTTGCAACATAACATAGATAATGAAATGCTGATAACACATAAACACATTCAGAGTTCATAGAACTTGTTTCAAGCATTACAAATCAAATCTAGATAACATTACAGACCTGGTAAATTCTTCATTACATAATAATGATGCTCAGAACTGATGCAACGCCCAATGCTAGGCTCGAATGAGCGTGGGGAATGAGTATGACAAACCTCCAAACCTCTGAATACCATAAGTCTGCTTCAGCATTAACAGATCTTTACCAGCACTATTTAGCACTCAAGAATGGTACTGCAAGGCCTTAGAAATGCTGATTTCAAACCTCAAGTGATTCTACTGATTGTAACAGCAAGGACGTCCTTCAAATTGCAGATGTAATCTCTTAAGCACCCAAACACAAGCTCCCAACAGTCTCACAGCAAGCTCTGGAAGAAACACAGCTGGTATGGAGAGGTCCAACCCAGAGTGGGATATGTACGGCTCAGAATAAGCCAAGGACAGCAAATGAGATCGTTCTCCGGCTCTTAAATGTCCAGACTATTCCTCCAAACTCCTTACAATTCTCTTTCATAGATTTTCTATGAATTTCGAATTCTAAGTCAGAAACAAGAATCCTTAATGTATGATTTATTACTAGAGTACAAGTACTCACAGAATCCCTAGACTGTATCTTTCAACAACGTAGAGATTGTTTTTCATGATTGGCCTCACAAACCGCTGAAGATAAATTCTCCAAACAATACATCAATTTCCAATTCAATTCAGCATACTGAAAAAGAACTCTTGAGAGTCTTTTATAACACTCACAAGAGAGATCATGCGCTTCAATAGCCAATGTGGGATAAATAGAAATACTTTTTTTTGTATTTTTAAGTCTCCAAGTTCTTATATAAAGGGGAACATTTAATATTTAAATAACTTTCCTTTTAACTTTAGTCCCCATATAAATAAAGTTAAATATTTTACTTTAACTTAATAACTTAACTTATCGATAAATAATTAAATAATACCAATTGATACTAAAATCTCTAGTCGATATTATATTATTATTATCGATATGATACTATCCATGAATCATTGATGATAGTGATCTGGTCCAATTGACTTACTATAAATAGTATCCTAAAACCACACTGAAACGCCTTAGATCTGCCTACATATGAAATTGTCTAGGCTAAATATCCTCAAGGTCCCTTAAATGTCCTGGTTAGCCTATGGGACCATGGAAAAATAGGGTAACGACAATCTCATATAACTTTGTGCTCGAAAGGAGACATTACAAAGCAATAGTATTTACGTGAAAATGGACGACCCAGGTTAAGGGCCGACCAAGGTCTAAGCCTTTAATATTAGCTACTGGGATGTAGGAGGTCAACTGAGGGAGAAATAATAAATAATGGATAAGCACTTCCCTTAATTGTTGATTATCATTTGTAATAAGTGCAATGACCCCATTTTTAGCAAGTATTGGCAGTGGCTTGGTTAGCTCATCATCGTGACCCTCGTGAGTTGATGCCTAGTTTTGAGGGTCCTAGTTGGCAGACTTGCTATTTTTAGTAAGTCTGGACTTGCTATTTTTAGTAAGTCTGGACTTACTATTTTTAGTAAGTCAATTGGTCAGTTTCTATTCCTGGCAAGGCGGTATGGACAGTGGTCAGTGCTTCAGACCAGTATTCAGTGTGTAGTTTCCTTGGCTGGGGACTTACTATTTATAGTAAGTATATTTCTGGCAGTTGCCATTTTTGGCAGTGCAATGGGTGGCCATGTCAATCAGTCATTTCCAGCACTGAATGCAGGAATTATCGCATGAGTTCATATTTGATAATTAATTGTTGGTAATTAATAACTAGATGTTATTAATTAATAATAAAGCGACATTATTATAATAATACTTTATTATTATAATAATTTAGAAGTTTCTATCCCGGAGAGTGGTTAACTGATGTATCTTTTTGGAAACTATGGCTACCGAAGGATTATAAATATGGATTCATTCTTGGAGCAGGATATCGAATATTTTATAAAACTTTGTCTTGGTGATTGTTGCTGGTTATCGAACTATGCCCTTGCTGAAGTATAAGGGCCGATTCAGCATCTGGAAGACTGATTCTTCTGGAACCATTTCTTCAATTGGTTGCTGAAGTATAACCAATTATACTTCCTTTTGGTTATACTTCCTTCGTATTGTTTGCTTGTGACTGGAGGGAGTTATTCATTCTGAGAACTGAATTTCATTTGAACTAGGGCCTTCATCAAGAGGTCGATTTTATTGGAGGAGTTGAGAATTCGATCCAGAGATTGTGATTGATTAGTGTTTCGAGCTGAGACCATACTGGACGCTGAAGTGATGTACCGTATCCAATCTGGAATGGATCGGAATTGTGTTTGACGGGTAGTGTGGAAGAGTCTAAGCTGTGTTTGGGGTTTGAAGACCAATCATCGCTGTGAATGTCCCATCGCGGGTCATTTAGGACTGAGACCAGCATTTCCCTTGGGCGTCAAGACCACTACTGGCCGCACGTGGATGTAACCAGTCTGAAACAACAGAGATAGCCAGGTTCTTGGCCACGCGAGACAGAATGCAAGGTCATGCGGCTGCAAATTGATGGTTGAAAAACATAGAGGGTGTGAAGAGGATCCACCATTATCAAACGCTTTTGTTGGAAGGAGTTACAGGTTCTTTAATGTTTTATTTTTATGTACTGAATAAGTTTTAAATGTATTTCCAGAATTTAATCAAATAAATATTCTGAGATAATTGTCTGGAATGAGAGTTACAAATTGAAACTGAATACCATTCTACTTGGAATAAAGAAGTATTATTGTAATCAATTGTTATTTGTGCAAAGATCAGTTAATTTCGTAGTAGAGCCAGGTTGGGCTCATTACAGTGGTATCAGAGCGGTTTCCTCTCATCCTATGGGGTAGGAAAACATTTATTAATGCAGATCTGCTATTATATTTAGAGTGATCAACACACATATTTTGAGCTATGGATAGATACACGCGGCTTTAGCTCCGAGAGCCGGCACAGCAGTGCAGGAAAATGTAATAAAATAAATACATTAATGGAGAGTATGGAGAGACTTAGGCTTCATCAGTAGAGAATGGCGACATGACTGTCAGATCTAGAGACAGTAGATAGGGTAACAAGATATATGGTTTTTGCCTTCAGTAGGTCGACATCGAGATCGCAGGGTAGGAGGCTTGAGTTCTCCTCGATAGGTGTCCGAGATGGAGATGTACTAGCATGTACGACACCTACTCATGGATCTGATGATAGGCACTCCACACATATACATGTGGACGTGTCAGTACCAGTGGTAGACTGCAGTACTGAGCTTCAAAAGGTTGAGGCTTCCTGAGTTGTTGCTGCAGAGACAACTGATACAATAGTTGCCTCTGATGGTCCAGATTCTCTCGAGGAGGGAATTGTTATTGGAGATTTATATGTAATCTTTCGTAGTGTAGTTCCAGAGCGAGAGGCAGCACCCGTCTCAGGTGGGATAGGCGAGAGCATGGAGCTACCTTGTTGTGGTATTGATGATCAGGGTGTTCAGCTGAGTCGGCAGATGTCGGTTCAAGTTCGGGAGTTATTGATTCACATCCTGACATTGATTCAGATGTACAGGGTTAGGAGATAGCAGTTGAGCATCTGTTAGGGGATGCAGATGCAGTGACTATGGACACTTCAGATGATTTGTTAGATGATGATATAGGCTGCATGGGGGATGACATTCCTTATCAGATATTGGGAGATGACTCTGAGGTGCTTTTGGATGGGTCCCATGATCAGGATTCACAGGGACTCTCTGTTATTGGCGATACTACTAGGGTTTCCGCTTCTTCTGGGTCATCATATATCTCTTTTTGCTTTACACCCAAAGCTGAGTCATCATCTCCATGGAGGCCAGGACAACACATATCTCCTTGGGCGGGATTGTATGGCTCATAGGACAAGGTGTCCTATGGCTGGGCGGAATCCGCCCAGTCATAGGACACATACAATGTTTAAGTTTTTTGCCCAAGTCTCCTAACTCCTCTCCATTGCCTCCCAATCAAACATGATACACCTTCAAACCATTCTTCAACCTTATGCTTGCAATCTGATCACTCTACAATCTTAAAGGACACTTATGTGTTTTATGAATCTTGATTCATCCCCTCCTCATATTAAGCATATTGCTATCTTTCATTGCCATGGCATTTTATCGGAAACTCTAATCACCAAGGAGGAAGAGGTTTGGAAAAGAGGGAAGAGCTGTCCCATAGCTCATGGCGGAATTGTCCCATAGACAGGACAATTCCGCCCAAGGGAAAGCCTCCCTTGGTAGAACATCATCATCCCATCTTTGGCAATCAAGGCTTTAAAACATTCCACCTCACTCCTTCATGGATCTGCCCTTACAATCAAGTGCTGGGCGGAATTTCACAGTGTATAGGACAGACTGTCCTATGGCTGGGCGGAATCCGCCTAGTCATAGGACACTTACAAAATTAGAACTTCACGAATCCCCCCAAACCTCAAAATCTCCCTCTTTACATCTAACTTGCCCTTCACTTCAATTCTAAAGTCTCTCACTCCATGAATAGTTTTGAAATCACCCCTAGAAGGGCTGGCGGAAATCAGGTGTTCATAGGACAGCCTGTCCTATGGCTGGGCGGAATCCGCCCAGTCATAGGACACTGTCATCCAGGATTGCATTCCAACACTTAGACCATTGAACAAAACCCTTTGCTCCATACAAGTTTTGCCATTCAAACTAAAGGCTTTGTAAATGCAAGATGTTAATCACCAAAAGGCCAAGAAGATGGAAATGGGGAACAAAGGATGCTGTCCTCCCTTCATGGCGGAATTGTCCCATAGACAGGACAATTCCGCCCAGCATGCGTACCAATCTCAACTTCAACCTTCATCACTCCAAACATCAGACAAAGATCAAAATTTGAAGCCCAGGGGAAATCTAGCTTTCAACATCTCTGCAATTGAAGCTCAAAAAGGGGGCCCCCAAGAATTGGGGCGATGTGTGAAAGACTTCACAACAGAATTATCGCATGAGTTCATATTTGATAATTAATTGTTGGTAATTACTAACTATATGTTATTAATTAATAATAAAGCCACATTATTATAATAATACTTTATTATTATAATAATTTAGAAGTTGCTATCCCGGAGAGTGGTTAACTAATGTATCTTTTTTGGAACTATGGCTACCGAAGGATTATAAATATGGATTCATTCTTGGAGCTGGAGATCGAATATTTTATAAAACTTTGTCTTGGTGATTGTTGCTGGTTATCGAACTGTGCCCTTGCTGAAGTATAAGGGTTGATTTGGCATCTAGAAGATTGATTCTTCTAGAACCATTTCTTCAATTGGTTGCTGAAGTATAACCAATTATACTTCCTTCGTATTGTTTGCCTGTAACTGGAGAGAGTTATTCATTCTAAGAACTGAATTTCATTTGAACTGGGGCCTGCATCAAGAGGTCGATTTTATTGGAGGAGTCGAGAATTCGATCCAGAGATTGTGATTGATTAGTGTTTCGAGCTAAGACCATACTGGACGCTGAAGTGATGTACCGTATCCAATCTGGAATGGATAGGAATTGTGTTTGACGGGCAGTGTCGAAGAGTCTAAGCTGCGTTTGGGGTTTGAAGACCAATCATTGCTGTGAACGTCCCATCGCGGGTCATTTTGGACTGAGACCAGCATTTCCCTTGGGCATCAAGACCACTGCTGGCCGCACATGGATGTAACCAGTCTGAAACAATAGAGATAGCCGGGTTCTTGGCCATGCGGGACAGAATGCAAGGTCACGCGGCTGCAAATTGATGGTTGAAAAACATATGGGGTGTGAAGAGGATCCACCACTATCATACGCTTTTGCTGGAAGGAGTTACATGTTTAATGTTTTATTTTTATTTACTGAATAAGTTTTAAATGTATTTCCAGAATTTAATCAAATAAATATTCTGAGATAATTGTCTGGAATGAGAGATGCAAATTGAAACTGAATACCATTCTACTTAGAATAAAGAAGTATTATTGCAATCAATTGTTAGTTGTCCAAAGATCAGTTAATTTCGTAGTAGAGCCAGGTTGGGCTCATTACAATAAGGGGCAGCAGGTGTTAATGAAAAGGCAATGGGTGCACAAGAAGACGGGCATCTCTTCAAAGTTTAAGAGATGCGACCCTTCCCAATTTGAAGGGTATAAGAGAAGTTGAAACCGGATTTAAAGAGGATGGAAAAAGGATCAAGAAGATAAGAAAAGAATTAAGGATCAGAACTGAGTAAGAGTGGAAGATAATTATATTATAGCAGGAATTGGGCTTGAGATCTCATCAGGTATGCCACGCTGAGATTGATGCTCATCGGCCAAGTGGCTTAGTGTGCCCTTGGGTGAACTGAGGGATTGAAGGGTAGCCCAACTTCCATGCTCTTGCAGTACAAGGGCAACCTACCTTGATAGTGTATGTTGTAAACATTTCAGTGAACTCCTTTTGAGGTTATTATGGGAATCCACATTTGAATGGCTTATGCCCTAATTAAAACTTAATATGAAAATGTTATATGACCTTAGGATGTATACTAATGATTAGACAGTTTAGATTTATCTTGATTTATGTTTTAGTGTTAATTTCCAAGCGGCTAATATTGTGTGTAGGACCTAAACCAAGATTAATTTTGTTAGACGACTTTTCAATTGGTAAATTTATACAGTTAACCATTTTACATTTCTTACTTTTAGTTGGAATATCTCCAAATGAGATGTTACAATGTATCCATGTCTACCAGTGATAAAACAAGCTTCCAAGTGTGGTGTTCTTTGTGAATAATAAAAATAGATTCATCAATTTCTAAGCACCCAACTAAGTAGAACCAATGACGGTGTGCCTTATTCTTGTCATGTAAATATATCGTGGGAAACCCTGAAATTTGTACTTGCAAGAGACTTCACAAATTTTAATTTTCACTAGTAATTCTCCGAGTGAGAAACCCCTATTACCGGACTTTAGCCAACAGAATTAAAAAGGCTAAATAGTCACTTTGGACAACTCTTTGAAAGTGGATATTACACAAATGCATAAAAGAGACGACTTAGTGTACATGCACATGCCTAACCATGTTACTGCTTGAATATGTTTAAGGCCTTAAAAAATGTAAGAGATAACATAGGTGTGCTTAAAAGTGGGGGGAATTTGAATTATCAAAGGGACACCTAATGGGCATGTGAAGGAATGTCCAAGACTCCAAAGCAAGTAGGGATTCAGATTTTCAAACATTAAAAGTAACAGCCTTATGTTATGTCCTACTTCCTCTTCACAGGCAGATCAAGAAGATCGGAAGCAGAGGAAATTTCAAGGTTAAATCACAAAAGATTGTTTAATTACATGCCACTCGTTGTGATCTGGACAGCTTTCAGTAATTTTTGAGCAAGCAGTAGCAGGTTTCATCACAGCAAACTACTGGTTGCACTTATCATAGTTTCTGTTGATTTTTGAGCAGTTTTCATCACATGGCAGAGTTTATTGCAGTCTGTGCAGCAGATTTCTCACTCTTTACTCTGACACCTAGTGTTCTCAGCAAATCAGATGACAAGGTACATAGGATTTTGTGCATCACACATCTCCATAGCTGCAAATGCCACCCATGTGCCAATTTCCAATTAAATTCCAACAGCCCAATGCCTAAGCTATATGGCTGCTGGCAATTCTCAACCTCAAGAGGAAGTACTTGAGGTGCAGACTCGTGATATAAGGCTTCTGATCGCACTTAACAACTTGTTAAGGAGATGCATCAAGTAGTAACGGCCTTGTGCAACTGTTTTGACTTTGTTTGTGGGGTTACCTTGTGGAGATGATTGAAGCTTAATATGGTGGACCCATGGCTGTTTAATTAGCTTTTGTCATGTGTATGGTTGAATAGTGTAAGGCCAAGGATGGTTGTCATGTATGTTGAATGATAACTGTTCCTCTTGGCTATAAAATGTAAGTTTTGTTCAGTTTTGTTAAGTTTTGTTTTTCAAATCTTTTATGGTTAGCAGAACTTTTCAGGAAATAACAGTCATCATTTTTGGGATCACATTTGTTGGTCTCTTATCGATTCTTGATTAGGTTTTGGTGTGAAGAGTGGATCTTTTGGCATAAGAAATGCATGACTATTGAAAGTAAAAATGTCTTCAGAATTAACAGGTAGAATGTTTTGCATCACTCCATGGAATATTAACTATTCATATCTGTTTGACGCTTATTTATTTTTGAATATTGTTCTTAGTAAAAATGTAGCTAGATTGATGGGGATTGATCTTAAAGAAAGTTGTAGATAAGTAGATATAAATATGCTTACATCTGATGATTTGGTGATCTTAAAGCAAATTGTCTGATGATTAGATGAAGGATATACACCTATCTTTAAATATTTTGGTTGTTTAGATGGCCAGCAAAGGTTAAAGGCACCAGTCTTAATTTGGTCACCGGTCATGTGTAAAATGATAAAATGTAAAATATATTTGCCTGTGTGTAAGTTGTTAGTTAACCAGTCTCAATGGGTTCTAGGACAATTAAAAATGAGTAAAGCTCATCTGCTTATGAGATCCTATTCTATAACTTTACCAAGCTACTATGATGAGTAGCCAGTGACACATTTTGGGCTGAAAGTATAGAAATGTTGCAGCTTGTCTGCAATTTGAATCCTTCATTTCTCTTTATCTGTCTTGTAGAATCTTAGGGAACCCCTCTTGGTTTTTGCAGAGCCTGTAATGTTGAAGAGTTACCCACTCTTCTCATAGTCCCAAATCCACCCTTTGTTTAATCATGAACCTTGCCTGGTGCTTGACTTGACATTCCTTGGGAGGCATCCTTACAAAATCTTCTAGAATCATAGGCAGTAATTTTGGAGCACTAACATGAACTCGCTCTATCTTTCCCATGTTCTTGAGTGTATTGTTCATAGCATGCACACAACAAGGGGTCCAAACAACTTGCGGCCTTGCAAACATATGCTACATCATAATCACCTGCACTACATTTTTTTGATCAATTTCCTCAATGGCTTCTATTAGGACATGGAATTGAAACTCAACATCCTTTTGTTTAAAATATAATGTTGATTAGTGGGTTTTGTCTAATGTCCTTTTGCCTATCCATGATTACATTTTGGTTTTCGTGTCCTCCATCAACTGGATAACCTTGGAATTAACATTTTCCAGGAGAGGTACTCAATCTTGCCTTGCTAGTATTCCCATAACCGCTTAACTTTGCCTTCCGATGAGCTCCTTGTACAAAGGAGATTGAGCAGCATGGAAAAGAATACCATTACCGAAACTAGAAGTTGGCAAGAATTTCATCTGCGTCTTACTTTTCCTGTACATCAATCATATTTGTAGTTGAGGTCAGTGATGATGAATCTGTGACCTTTTGCTTCTCCCTTGATTCCACTGTACTTTCTGCAAATGTTATGTCTGCATGAGATAATCTTATCATCTCAACACTCTCGAGTGTGAATTCGCAACAAAGTCCAATATCTTTACAAGGGGTATGTAGGAAGTGTGCATTGAACCATTTAATGCTCCCCTTCTAGTCATTTTGGCAAATTCTGCAATTCCAATGTCAACTCTCATTAGTTACACCTATTGGCTTCAAGAAACATTGCAAACTAAATACAAAGGAGTTTTTTTTTAATGGGCCTTTGTAATGTGGTGCCAATAACTTGGAAGGGAAATCTGAGTCAAATGATTCTTTAGTGAATTGCCTGTGCCCGTGCCCGTGCCCGTGCCCGTGCCTGGGGTTTGCCTGCCATCAGTCAATTTTTCACAACTCCCTCAAAGTCATCACCGAAATCAAGATTCTGATTGCTATTGAATGAACTCATCTTGAGTTGAAAAGAGATGCAAAAAAGAGAGGCAAAATTAACAATATGAATATAAGAAACAACAATGAACAAACTTAATACATCTTAGCTAGGAAGCAACAGATTTTGCATACCAAGAATAATAAAATACAATAGCTTTTGCATGCCAAAAACAAGAAAAACAGCTGCTAATAAAAGAGGTTTGATGGTTTGAACACGTTAAAATTTTAAAGTTGGTAATGTTTGGAGGTTTAAAAAAGTAAAACATGACATGTAAGTTTGTAATAGCAGCATTAAGGTTTGACAAGAAAACAACAAAAAATGGAAGTGTTTGCAGCTATATATAGCTCATATTGCCCTCCATTGTCTTTTGTTTTCTTCTCCGGTCTTCAACTTCCAGTTTGTGGAACTCTTAAATGCAAATGGAAACAATAGAATGATAGTGGGCTAGGGTGAATACCACAAGCCTTTAGGCTTTTTAATATTAAAACATTGAAGTTTTTTTTTCCATTCATGTAATACAATGGGCATTAGGATGTCATGGGGACATTGGGATGCCCTTTGGTCTCTCATTAGGGTACATTTATAGGGAACACCCCCCATGGTCATGGTGCATCCCCATAATTTGTAGAAAAGTGTGGAGTGAGGAAGTTCTGTTTCTGTTCTTGCATCCCCAAAATATCTCAATACCCTGAATGACAGAAAACTTCAGCGGATGCCTCCTCAAGGAACATGGATAATTAATTTTAACTATCTGCTTCATAAGCTTTCCCTTGGAATCCAATTTTAGTTTGTCTAATTTGTACTCACACTTACATTGTCTCAACTTTGAAGTATATACCTCTTTTGAGTTGACACAATCCATAATTGTGGAGTGTTTGAAAAATTGCTTATCCATCAATTGGTCAGGATGTTTTCTTTTTGCCTTTAGACACCATTCTTATTTTTTCTTTGGTTTATCTTCAAACACTTGCTTACTGTTAATCTGATGTTTCCCCGCATTGCTTCAAGAATAGTTGATTTGTCCCAAAACTACTAATGAAGTGATTAGAGACTAGTGACAAATAGCTAGACATCTTTACATTACTTATTTGTATTTGCTTAGAAGTATTCCGTTTATCTTCGTAGTTTCTCGAACTGTCAGAAGGTTGCTTGTGATTCAGGTGGCCCCAAAGGCCTGCCTGAATTGCTCATCGAATGCCTGATTCTTTGCTATATATCTGCATTTTGGTCTTTATTCTTGTAGATTATTGTTTTTTTATGCCTAGAGTTTTTCTATTTTCTTTGCTATTCTACACAGCAAATCATACCAATAGCAAAGACTGAACTTATATTTTGTCATTACAATTGAAGTTCGTATTTGAGCAAAAATTGCGTTTTAATTTTGTTCTCTTACACAATTTTTATAGGTTGAGATTTTGTTACATATTGTATGGTGTTATTTATATCCTGGATAAGGGTTTATTTTTTAATAAATTGTTATGATATATTTCCCTTGATCATCATTAGTTGTTTATCAAAAGCTCTCCTATTCTTATTCAGAGCATAAATATAGAACTAATAAGGAAGTCATTGTTTTGTACTTGTAGGGGACAGTCTCGCAATTTTGCGGAGTGAGTTAAAGAGCCAAGGAAAGCATGTGAGAAATTTGAAGAAGAAATCACTTTGGTCAAAAAATTTAGACGAGGTTGGACAATTGCTTAAGCTGAAGTCCATTTCTTTGTTTTTATTCTATATTGGTTAACATTCCGCAGTTTAACTGATTTAGCCAAATCATGAAGCCTGAAAATGATTTAGTCAAATTTTACTTCTATAGCTTCAATTCAATGTGTACTTTAAATTACTTTGTCAGTCTTTTGTGCTTGGAAAGGTTTTCCTATGTAAGTGATCAAAATTATTGAAGATAGGATCCTGTCTAAGCACACATTCAGTTAGACTGTGTGAAAGGAAAGAGAGCAGGGCAAGATTACTTACTAATTAGGGTTGGTGTAGGACTGCAATGAGTGCTAGCATATGCAATGCTTGAAAAAGACAAGATGTAGACCCAGAATGGGTACTGACTGTGAGACTTCTTGCCACACTGACATCTTCCTCGGGCTATAGTAACCACACAGTTAAAATGTGTCTTTAGGATAAGCTAAGAAGGTTAGAAGAGACCAGGTAAGTTGGAAACCTATGACACGGATATGCATGGCTTGTGTTCTCCTATTCTTTAATTCAGATTTCTTAAAAATGATATAGTCTCTTGACATAACTTCCTTTCCATAAGTCCTCAGCTGACGATGCGTGCTGTTAAGTTTGCTAAGAATCTAGAGATGATTCATTGAAGTCCTTGGAATTGACAATTTAAGACCTGTAGATATACAGCTGACATATCTAACTCTGAAATGTTGACCAATTTGGATATGGACAAGTTTTTTGTCTTGCTAAAATATGAAAACTGATTGGAGGGTTGGGTTTGGTGTAAGTCATAATTGTCAATGACAGGTTTGGTCTGGGATGAAGTTATAGAAAAGATCTAAAAAAGGGATTCTGAAGGCTAAAGGTATCAAAGTAAGCAAATTGATGTCATGGACAGTTTGAAGGTGAAACAAGGGATGTATGGTATGCTAAGACATCTCTTGATATATACAGAAAAGGGCAAGAAAGTTCTCTTGCCATGGACAACCCAAACCAAGGATATACAAACAAGCCCATTTGCAAGAAGAAGCAGTAGTGAGTTTCATATGTATACGTTCTTTACTAGAATCAACACATAATTACATTTACAAAACAATTGTGGTATTCCTATGATTATATTTGTTTCTTTTATGTAGTTTTTGTTTCTATTATTTATTAAACAATCAAAGCTTTTTGATTACATCTATTCATCTTTTATGTTTTTAATCAGGGCTTTTTGTTCTATTCTAAAAGTTTTTTTCTGAAATTGTAGCTATCTCCATTTGAAACTTGTGTAGCATATGATACCACGTTTTAGAAGTCATGTCTTACAGCAACAGTCTACCAGAGATTTGAGAAATTGAGTGTCATAAAGATGAGAGATGCTTACACATGCAATTTTGTAGTATTCTTGGATACTTACTGAAGATGCTTCAATATTTTCTGTGCATTGCTTCAAAATTTTTAATCAAGTATCAGTGTTGCTGTGAACTACTGTTCATATAACATGTTGCTATCTAGAATGGGATAATTAGTAACAGTTAAAGTTTCTAATTGTTACAAACTGTACGAGTTACTACCTAGATCTGACATAGATTTGGTTTGCAGGTCATGGAGAAACTTGTGGATATTGTATATTTTTTACATCAAGAGATACAGGAAAATTTTAAGGAAGCTGGTATGAATGGCGATTCGATACCTTCACATATAAATTTATTACTTCTTGTGCAATTGGGCTTTAAATAGGATACTGAAGTTGAAATGCTGCAGTGATGGGAGATAAATTATTATAGCTTCCGTGCATAAAATAATTTAGAAGGATTGGTATGAAGGAAAAATTAGAATAATCAACTAGCTTTGCAATAATCCCATGGTGAGAGCCACTGGTATCGCCCTGTCAAGAATCTGTATTTACTGTTTATATTATGTACAAAAATTGTAAATGTGTAACTAAAAAAAAATTTGAAACTGAACAAAAATCTGATATAAGTAGAAAAATCCTTAGTTGGGAATGCTGGAAAATATGAAATGTTTGAAATTCAGTAAATATATTATGCAACTGACATCTGAAATTGCAAGAAGTGAAAAGAGAGAATACAGGTTTATCCCTGTGTTATACACACACTGTGAAAGCCACTTTTATCAGTCCGCCTAGAAAACTTGCTTTAAATGTAAATTACAGTCTGAAACCAAACGGAAATTGGCAAATGAATTAAATCCGCAACAATCATAGAAATTTGATACTGGGAATGCTATAAAATTAGGATTTGTTGAAACCTGTGATGTAGTGTATGAACTTCTGAAATCTGTTTAAACTGAAATGTTAAATTGCGGAAAATGAGAAGTATAGTGATCAACTAATGCTTTACAATCACCTTGAAAACTACCGTTATCAGCTCATCTTGAAAACTTATTCTTTACAAAAATTTCAATCTGAAACTCAGCAGAAATCTTAAACTGAACAAAGTTTAGAAATAATAATAGAAATCTGAAATAAATGCAATATTAGAATTTCTAAAATCTGTCAATATAATGGAAATTGTTTTCAGCAGAAATCTTAAACTGAGCAAAATTCAGCAACAATAATAGAAATGAAACTATAATAGAAATCCCAAATAAATGCAATATTTGAAATTTGTCAATATAATATGTTGATGTTTTGTAGCTTCTGTCGGATAAATCCTATGAGACTATATATATATATATATATATATATATTTTATTATGTGAGATATAAAAAAATATATAGATCTATATCTAAAATACAATTAGGATGAATTAATATAATAATGATTCAAATATATTATATGTGTGTATATATATATATATATTTATGTACTTACATAATCAATTGTCATTATATTAATCACATAATAATGAATAGACATGTCACATGAAGGGACATGTCTCTCCTTGCGTCATCCTCATATAAATGCAAGAGAGATCACTGCATTTGGAAAACACAGAAAATATAGAGTGCTATTACATTTGCAGCGATTCCAAACTTTAACATGGTATCAGAGCCAGGCTGCAAATGTAAGAAAGTGTTTAAAGGCATGGTAATCAATTGGTAATCAATAAAGATTGAGTTTTCTGCAACATTTCATGATTCTAATCAGAGATAACAGTCCTGTTTTCAGCGTTTTCTTATGGTTTAGTTGATATCTATTTGAAGTTCCACGTATTGTAGATGGTAGCATATTGAATCCTTGTCATTTTGGATTTCGTGGCATCTAATTTCATTCAGTATTAACAAAGTTATAAAAGTTTCTTTACAAACTGTCAGAACCTCATTTATGGTAACCCGAGAGGGAAGATAATGTAGTTTCTTGCAGAAGAACGTGGATCCAATCCCCATATTGGACAGGAGGATGGGGAAGGGCGTGTACAATAACCTCCTGAGTCTACAGAGGAACATGGAAGTTGGTGGCACAAGTTTTGGATGGAGGAAGAGAGTAGTTTGTTGATGGTGAATGTGTGACTGTCTCAGAAAATACAGTGTCAGTACGGGAACCATATCTCACAAATACACCATTGGATTTTGCTGCATTTTGGATATGTTGGTGATAAACAAATTGCGAAGAATCTCACCAGAGCGATTGGAGGGAAAGTGTCGAGTACAAAAGTTATGACCGACTATGTACGGGGCTATGTGAAATCCAGTGAGTGAAGTTGTGTTGCAGACTTTTTGTCCACCCCAAGTGCAAAGATTAAGGTCAAGTGAATTGTAGCAGTGTTAGGAAGCCAAAGGAGTGCTTGAAAAGTTTGGTAGGGGTTGGTAGAGATTTTGGGCCCTAAGTTAAGGGTAGTTTGTTTAAAGTTGTAGAGATATGAGTTGACTGTCAAAGTGTTAGACAATGAAAGTTAAAGTACTGTTCATTGTGAGGGAACACCAAGTCAATCGGGTGTTAGGAGGATAGATAGGTGTGCGCAAGGGTCTTTGGAAAACTCAATCTTTATAGACGTTTTCCGATTTGGTGCATATGGACCCTCATTGGAGCAACTTGTATCAAGGATGTTGATGCGCAAATAAGTATTTATTATCCTTGGGTAGTACTTTATCCACTCATTGTAGTCTCTCTTATTTGTATATCTATACGTACTATAAGAGCTATTTGCCTTGATCTTTTGTGGGGATGCTCTTGCAGGAAAAAGAAGATTAATATTAGATTCAGAGGGAGTTTGACTCTTTAGAGGAAACTTTGGACAAGGAGCCCGGAAGATTGATATCAGATTCAGAGGGAGTCTGATAGTTCATCATAAGCAATCTTGGATGAAAAGATGAACATATAGATATCTACTCAATGAGTTCTTCTTTGTGAGAGAAGTTCAAGGTGAAATCCGTTGTTTCCACCCTCTGCGTTGAGGCATGATGGATGTCATGTGAGTTACTACATAACTTTGTGGTTACTATAGTAAGGTGACGATTTTACAATAGTCTACTCTTCTATCATGATGGATATCATATGGTTGATGTCTATGTAGATCTTGAAAGATTATATCTCGCATGGTGGATTTATTTCCTTAAACAGACCATGAATATAATGTTCCTATGGTAAGTATCATTGAGAATACGTGTGAATATCTTCTGGTCAAAGATATTCTTAAAAATGCCGTTCTTGATATTATGTTGAGGTAATATCATATCCCGTGTTTATTCTCCCTAGCTAAGAGGGAGTGTTGATGTTTTGTAGCTTCTGTTGGATGAATCCTATGAGACTATTGAATATATATATATATATATATATATATATATTATTATGTGAGATATAATATATATAGATATATATATATCTAAAATACTATTAGGAGAAATTAATATAATAATGATTCAAAGATATTATGTGTGTATATATATATATATATATTTATGTAGTTACATAATCAATTGTCATTATATTAATCGCATAATAATGAATAGACATGTCCCATAAAGGGACATGTCTCCTTGCCTCATCCTCAATATAAATGCAAGAGAGATCACTGCATTTGGAAAACACAAAGAATATAGAGTGCTATTACATTTGCAGTGATTCCAAATTTTAACATAATCAAAATCTGAAATTTATGCTGAAGTATATAAAAAATGTTGAAAAAAATATTTATAAGTTTAACTCCTCGACGACTTTATTAGTCTTAATTCCAAATACAATTACTTATGTACATCTTCTATTTGAAAGTGTGTTGATGCTATTAAAGCCTTAAGTCCTATTAGTTATTCTCAACAAACAATTGACCGATTCAACGATCTCCAATGTCAGAATGGCTTGTTTTGAGATTCTAGGTAATTCTCAGCGCATGGTTAACCAATTCGATGATCTAGAACCACAAAACGATTTGTTATGAGATTGTAGCTCATTCTCACCAAACGCTTGACCGATTCGATGATCTGTAACATCAGAACGACTTGTTTTTAGATTGTAGCTCATTTTCAGCAAACGGTTGACCGTTTCGGTGATCTGCAACCTCAGAATGGTGTCTTATGAGATTGTAGCTCATTCTTAGCGAACACTTGATTGATTCGACAATCTGGAACCTCAGAATGGCTTGTTATGAGATTGTAGCTCATTCTTAGCAAATTGTTGACCTATTTGGCGATCTGGAACCTCAAAATGTCTTCATGTATGGGAATGTTAAAGTAATTATTGTTTAGTAATCGTTTTACTTTAGCTTAAATAAATTTGTTTTGGCTTCAAGATAGACTTTAGAACATTCTTTATGCTTTATTAGTTTATTCTTTCTATGATGTCCAATTCGTCCAAACAGGCCTTCGGACCAGCCAAAGTTCGAACTGGTCTGTGGTTCTTGTTTGGAAAATCGTGAAAGAATTTATTGTTGAAGATCATGAATGTTTTAGTGAAAAATCACGGTTCTGTGAACATGGAGAACAGATGCCAGATGGTGGAAATTGTGCGGCAAAAAATCAATTGTAATTTGCACTTTATTTGTTTTGAAAATTTGGTACATTTTTTTTAAATTATGAATTGTCAATGGATTTTGCTCAAAATTTTTTTGCAAGATTTCTAAACATGTAGGAATTTTCTTTTAAAAATAGTGCTAGCTACTCTACAAATTCATGTGCCAATTTGTTTGATTTATTTGACAGAATAGATCAATAGAAAAAGGTTGTGTGGTGCCATAGGTAGAAAAGGGTTGTGTGGTGCCAATTTGCTACCCAAGATCATGTTGGAAGGAAACTAGAGATTCTATAGTAAAATTTATAATACATGGAATCAATTTATGCTCACATTTTTGAGTATAGATGCCATGAAAAAGTCAGCCTTGGTAAAGATACACATCCAACAATTGTGGGTAAATGATTAGGACAAATTTGGTGAACGTGACAAACAATTGGTCTTGATTAAAAATGGGTCAATGAGTTTGACTGAAAAGCTACACAATTGATTCGTAATATTAATATTCCAATTTGACTTGCTGTGGAAAATATCTCCTACTTATCATCTTGATTAAATTATTTGTTATAGATGAAATGCTTCTAGACGTGAAATCTGGGACAAGTTCAATTGAATTTGGAAGCATCTTCAAAAGTTACATGGGTCTTCATTCAAGGGAATGCTGCATGTCATTATTGTGGTATGATGAATCATATGAAGAAGCATTGTAGAAAAGGTTGGTTGATAAAGAATCCTAATAGGAAGGGCTGCAGTAAAAGCCTCATATCACAAACCATTCAAAGGAAGTGTATGCCTTCTATGCATTTATGGCCTTAAGATTATCAGATTAGTCCAAGTCATCTACATGGTACATAGATTTTAGATCATTATGCTACTTCAACTGGCAAGATCGGTTGACAAAGTACACTACCGGATTTGATTTAGTGATCTTTGGTAGTGGTTAGTACATGATTGTTAATAGAGTTGAGTGTGTGAATCCTCCATAGATTTTTTTCCTCAATGTGTAATATGTGAGGGGATGGAGGTTAGTTTACACTTAGATTATGTGACATTGTGCTAGTCTAGATCTCTTCTTTAGCAAACATAAATCCTATGTAGTTTATGTCAAATTGTGATCAGATTAGGAATAGAGGAAATTTGAAATTTTCTAACTTGTTTCCTTGATGTATGTTATGGATCTATAATGTACTTAGGTTAGAATTATATTCTAACTCCTTTTTCTTCAAATGAGATTGTCTATGTAATAATAATGCAGATCTAAGAGAAAACAATGAACTTCAAATACAAAGGAAGTGTATGCCTTCTATGCATTTATGGCCTTAAGATTAGCAGATTAGTCCAAGTCATCTACATGGTACATAGATTCAAGATCATTACACTACTTCAACTGGCAAGATCGGTTGACAAAGTACACTACTAGATTTGATTTAGTGATCTTTGGTAGTGGTTAGTACATGATTGTTAATAGAGTTGAGTGTGTGAATCCTCCATCGATTTTTTTCCTCAATGTGTAATATGTGAGGGGATGGAGGTTAGTTTACACTTAGATTACGTGACATTGTGCTAATCTAGATCTCTTCTTTAGCAAACATAAATCCTATGTAGTTTATGTCAAATTGTGATCAGATTAGGAATAGAGGAAATTTGAAATTTTCTAACTTGTTTCCTTGATGTATGTTATGGATCTATATTGTACTTAGGTTAGAATTATATTCTAACTCCTTTTTCTTCTATTGAGATTGTCTATGTAATGATAATGTAGATCTAAGAGAAAACAATGAACTTCAAATACAAAGGAAATGTATGCCTTCTATGCATTTATGGCCATAAGATTAGCAGATCAGTCCAAGTCATCTACATGGTACATAGATTCAAGATCATTATGCTACTTCAATTGGCAAGATCGGTTGATAAAGTACACTACCAGATTTGATTTAGTGATCTTTGGTAGTGGTTAGTACATGATTGTTAATAGAGTTGAGTGTGTGAATCCTCCATAGATTTTCCCTCAATGTGTAATATGTGAGGGAATGGAGGTTAGTTTACACTTAGATTATGTGACATTGTGCTAATCTAGATCTCTTCTTTAGCAAACATAAATCCTATGTAGTTTATGTCAAATTGTGATTATAGTAGGAATAGAGGAAATTTTAAATTTTCTAACTTGTTTCCTTGATGTATGTTATGGAATTATAATGTACTTAGGTTAGAATTATATTCTAACTCCTTTTTCTTGTAATGAGATTGTCAATGTAATGATAATGCAGATCTAAGAGAGAAATTAGTAGATGGAATTTTTAACATTCAACAACAAATACAAGGTGTTTGTGGACCATTCCAAGCAAGGAAGTAGCATGGAACTCCATTTGATGAGGGACAAGCTTGGGCTAAGTGAATCCTACAAATGGTTCATGCAGATATGTATGGACCAATGAACATGACATCAATAATTGATGCTGTGTGTTTTCCTTTTGTTTGCTGATCATTTTAGTAAGAAAATGTAGGTGTTGTATGCACCCTAAAATGGTCGCCTAGACTATGGGCCTCATTTATCATTTTATCAATTTATTAAATTCCTGAATCAATGCTTTGCAACATTTTCAATTCAAATCAATTTCTTTGATCAAATCGTAATCAATTCAATTATTTCAATATTTCCTAAGGTTTGATCATTTCATCAATTATCTTATTTAATTAAAAGAAAACAATTCCTTTTTATTAAATAAAATAATCTTATTTAATTAAAATTATTTTTTAATTAAATAATTTTATCTTATTTAATTAAAATCTCTCTTAATTAAATAATATTATCTCATTTAATTAAAACATCCCTTTTAATTAAATTAAATAATCTTATTTAATTAAAAGAAAACCCCTCTTTTAATTAAATAAAACCCCCACTTAAATTCCTCTTCGTTGAAAAAGGAAATAAATTAAATAAAAATAAAGAAAGTTCCTTTTTCTACACATCTTCCTAAGTGGTGGGCTTTTTGCCTCTTAATCGTAGCCTTTGGTTTTTTGCCTCTTAATCTCTACCGTCCGTTGCTCTTTAAAAGGAAACCTCTCCTTCTCATTTGATAATCAAGATTTTATGCTATTGTTATGCTGCAGGTTTGGAGAGCAATTTTGGAGGAGAATTTGAGCAGTCAAGCTTGGATATTGCAGCTTCTCTCTTCTTGTCTTCTTCTTGCATCCATGGCTATTCATGTAGATTAGATTCATGTTTCCTTTCATAGATTAATCTTGCATTTGTATTTCTTTTCATAGAATAATCTTGCATTGTTATCATTTAGATT
>MU224824.1:1978659-1993350 GCA_018584345.1 Thuja plicata
CGTAATTAATTCAATTATTTCAATATTTCCTAAGGTTTGATCATTTCATCAATTATCTTATTTAATTAAAAGAAAACAATTCATTTTTATTAAATAAAATAATCTTATTTAATTAAAATCCCTTTTTTAATTAAATAATTTTATCTTATTTAATTAAAATCCCTTTTTTAATTAAATAATTTTATCTTATTTAATTAAAATCTCTCTTAATTAAATAATATTATCTTATTTAATTAAAATATCCCTTTTAATTAAATTAAATAATCTTATTTAATTAAAAGAAAACCCCTCGTTTAATTAAATAAAACCCCCACTTAAATTCCTCTTTGTTGAAAAAGAAAATAAATTAAATAAAAATAAATAAAGTTCATTTTTCTACACATCTTCCTAAGTGTTGGGCTTTTTGCCTCTTAATCGTAGCCTTTGATTTTTTGCCTCTTAATCTCTACCGTCCATTGCTCTTTAAAAGGAAACCTCTCCTTCTCATTTGATAATCAAGATTTTATGCTATTGTTATGCTACAGGTTTGGAGAGCAATTTTGGAAGAGAATTTGAGCACTCAAGCTTGGATATTGCAACTTCTCTCTTTTTGTCTTCTTCTTGCATCCATGGCTATTCATGTAGATTAGATTCATGTTTCCTTTCATAGATTAATCTTGCATTTGTATTTCTTTTCATAGAATAATCATGCATTGTTATCATTTAGATTAATTTCCTTTCATGCATTGCAATCATATAAAATAGTTTTCATTTCATTGCATATTGTATGATCATGGAGACTAGCATCCATGCTTTTTCTCTTTGAATCTCCCATTTCATAGTGTACTTGCAGGGGCATAACTAGGTCAATCTGAGGGCCTCCATTACAAACCTTTGCACTCCATGACTAGGGAGCTATGAGTCAATATTTGAGGCCTCATTCTTGAGCAACCTTGGATGGAATGACTCATAGAAGTGTGACACATTTTCATCACACAGGTGTAGTTTTTGAAATTAAAATCAAATTTGTTTAATGAATATCATAATTTTAAAGCATTAGTATAAAAAGAGTTGGTTTGTGACATAGCCACTCTTATGTTTAATAATGAAAGAGAATTCTATATTAAAATGCTCCATAACTTTTAAGCTAAACACAAGAAAAACATACAATATACTACTCCCTATACGCCATAGCAGAATTGGGTAGTTAAGAGGCGAGAGCACATTATCATGGAAATGGCCTGATGTGGGATGGAGAGCGAATGTTCTCAAGAGGTTAAAAGTTTAGGCATTATATACAATAATTTATTTGCTAAACTTATCTCCAACACTAGTAATGATGAACTCAACCCCAAAGGAAGTATGGTTTGGGAGGAAGCCTAAAGTGAGTCATGCTTGGATTCCAGATGAGAAGAGAACCAAAGTTAGATCCTAAGAGTAAGAAACTAATGGTTATAGGGTACAACAACAATGAGAAGGCTTATAGGTTGATTAAGGTAGACATTGACTATTGCTTGACCATTAGTTCCACCTTAAGAAGGGGAGGATTTTTAGCATATGGAGCCTCCCAAGTTAGCAATAGTGCCAACTTCTATTAATAGCTTGAATCATCTAATGGTCCCTTTTTCCATAAGATTACTAGATGTTCTTGAAGCCCTTTTTCCATTTCTCATAGTTTGGGAAAACATTAGGTAAATGAATGAAATAATTTGGTGTGTCCTATTGTATGTGCGTGTAGATTACAGGTCCCTATGAGTATCATGTAATAAAACTTTATTCCTTTCAAGTGTTGTCGACCATGGTTGTGTGTGAGAGCTCCTTGAAGAGAAAAGAGTTTGAATTTATGTTTTTAAAGTGAGATCTCAATTGCTTATTTGAGCCCAAGTTAAAGATCAATGACATCATTGGGTTTTCTATGGTAGGATTCCTCAAACAGATTGGACATCTTGTTTGTTTGTCATTGGAGACTATGAAAACCCCCAATCCTTGCAACTAGTTAGTGGGCAAAAACCTCTATCCAATGTTATGCAATTTCACTCAAGGATTGCATTTGAGCTTCATTGGTTTGCTATGCTAGCGACTTATGTCAGATCTAGTTTGTTTGAGTTAGGCAGGTCTCTCTTTGTGCGTATGGATTGTGATTTGGTAGTGACTTTTGTTGCAACCCCTTTAGTTATTTTTGCATATTTTGTTAAGCTTATTATGTATAAAAATAAATCTGATTTGAAATAAGTACTAAACGCGAAATCAAATTGAAATATTAAACATCTCTAATCATAAATATTACAATGGTATTAGAGCTTTGATCTTGCCACCGTGTGGATCAAGGGTTTATGCGATTTGGGCGAAACGAGACTGAAGATGAAAGTGTTGATGTTTTGTAGCTTCTGTCGGATAAATCCTATGCGACTATTGAAAAAAAAATAAATATTACGTGAGATATAATATATATAGATATATATTTAAATAGTATTAGGAGAAATTAATATAATAATGATTCAAAGATATTTTGTGTATATATATATTTAGTTACATAATGAATCATCATTATATTAATCACATAATAATGAATAGACATGTCCGATGAAGGGACATGTCTCTCCTTGCCTCATCCTCAATATAAATGCAAGAGAGATCGCTGCATTTGAAAAACACAAAAAATATGTAGTGCTATTACATTTGCAGAGATTCCAAACTTTAACATGGTATCAGAGCCAGGCTGCAAATGTAAGAGAGTAGTTTTTTAATGGTGAACGCGTGACTGTCTCAGAAAATACAGTCTTAGTACATGGACCATATCTCACAAATACACTGTTGGATTTTCTTGCATTTTGGATATGTTGGTGATAAACAAATTGCGCAGAATCTCACTAGAGCGATTGGAGATAAAGTGTTAGGTTCAAAAGTTATGACTGACAGTGTACGGGTCTATGTGAAATCCAGTGAGTGAAGTTGTGTTGCAGGCTTTTGTCCACACCAAGTGCAAAGAATAAGGTCAAGTGAGTTGTAGCAGTGTTAAGAAACAAAAGGAGTGCTTGAAGAGTTTGGTAGGGGTTGGTAGAGATTTTGGGCCCTAAGTCAAGGGCAGTTTGTTTAAAGTTGCAGAGATATGAGTGGATTGTCAAAGTGTTAAATAGTGAAAGTTAAAGTATTGTTCAATGTGAGGGAACACCAAGTCAATAGGGTGTTAGGAGGAGAGATAGGTGTGGGCAAGGGTCTTTGGAAAAACTCAACCTTTATAGACGTTTGGTGATTTGTTGCATATGGAGCCTCATTGGAGCAACTTGTATCAAGGATGTTGATGCGCAGATAAGGATTTATTATCCTTGAGTATTACTTTATCTACTCATTGTAGTCTCTCGCTTATTTGTATTTCTATACCTAATATAAGAGCTATTTGCCTTGATCTTTTTCGGGGATGCTCTTGCAGGAAAAAGAAGATTGATATCAGATTCAGAGGGAGTCTGACTCTTTAGAGGTAACTTTGGACGAGGAGCTCAGAAGATTGATATCAGACTCAGAGGGAGTCTGACAGTTCATCCTAAGTCAAACTTGGATTCAGAGAAACTTGTATTCTAAAGAATTTTGAAATACTAGATTGAGAGGGAGATCACTGTTCTTTACCATCCTCACCAAACCTCTTGCAAAATGAAGGTGGAACATTTTCGAGGTAAACTTGGTATGATTGTAATTACTGTGAAAGAGTCTCAACATATTGGATTATTATACTAATGGAAACATTTATTTTATTTCACTTGGGCCATGTGTATATCATGAGAAAGTGACGACTTCCAAATGATTATCACTTGTATCTGCATAAGTTATTGAAATATGACGATCTTACAATAACTTAAATTTTCTATTATGATGGATATCTTATGATGTCTAAGCAGATCATGATAGATTATATCTTGCCTGGTGGATTAATTTTCTTAAACAGACCATGAATATCTTGTATGGTGGATTAATTTCCTTAAACATACCATGAATATCTTGCATGGTGGATTAATTTCCCTAAACAAACTATGAATATAATGTTCATATGGTAAGTATGATTGAGGATATGTGTGCACATACCTTATGGACATTTTGAGTACTTGGTGAAATATCACATGACTTGATATTCTGAGGCCATTACTCCTGATATCGTGAGATGATATTTGATGGTGAATACCTTCTGATCAAAGATATTCTTAAACATGCCATTGTTGATATTACGCTAAGGTAATATCATATCTTGTGTTTATCCTCCCTAGCTTCTTTCAGATAAATCCTATGAGACTATTGAAATATATATATATATATATATATTATTATGTGAGATATAATATATATATAGATATATATTTAAAATAGTATTAGGAGAAATTAATATAATAATGATTCAAAGATATTATGTGTATATACATATGTAGTTACATAATCAATCATCATTATATTAATCACAAAATAATGAATAGATGGGACATGTCTCTCCTTGCCTCATCCTCAATATAATGCAAGAGAGATCGCTGCATTTGAAAAACACAGAATATATGTAGTGCTATTACATTTGCAACAATTGGAGGTGCACTTTGATAGAGGAGTAAAGGCTCAAGCCATGTTTGATTCAATGATCAATTTGGATGCATGGAAAATAAATGGCCCTAGCATTCAAAGACATTATGGGAATGTTTGTGCAATTTGTACAAGGTCAAATACCTCTTGAAACTATAGAATCACATATTGGACGCAAAAGCACATTGGGGGGTAATCAAACAATTCGCATTTTGCCCAATCCCTTCCTACTAAAATTCTCGCAGAGAAGAGAAGATCAATTGGAAGAAGAGACACCGTAGTTGATGAGTTTTTAGCTCTTCTCTACAAATACAAAGCCGTAGAGCAAGAGATTTGGGATGATTTGTCATTTTTTTATTGTGCAACATCAAATTCCTAAATGGTCCTTGAATTGAGAAGAAAATAGTTCATTATTAGGTAACAAAGAATTGCAATAACGTTTGGGCAAGGTTCCGATACTCATGTTTTATGGCACACAAAAGTGTTTAAAGTCTGCTTGAATTGGAAATATCAACGCCAATTTGTTGAATATGTTGTCATTAATGTCAAAGGTTGATGATCAAGGTCGTTAAAATCTTAGAGGATTACTCAAAGCATTAGAAATTTGATTGAGTTACTTGCTTGCTTGAGTTGCTTGACATGCTTGAGCCGCTTAAGCTGATTGTGTGTCCATTTCAGTTGCTTCCTTGCTAAGTTAAATTATATGCCAAGTCAAGTTACCATGTCAGATTATATGCCATGTCACCATGTGATTACTCTAATTTCTTTTTAGTTTTATATTTGTTGGCTAATTTATGTATGCATTCAATGCACATTTTCCACACATATGGATGACTTCAGAATGTTGTGTTGGGCAGTTTCATTTGTAATTAATTCATTTATTAACTCTATTCTTGCACGACGACTCGGTCTGATAGGAGTTTTGTAACCTATTCTTGGAGGTAGGGCAGCTCCAGCTGTTGTAACATTTTTGTGGGTTGAATAACCATTTCTAAGGATTCTTTTAGTCGAGTCTCTCCTACTGGAGTGGTCTTGAATAGGATTGAAGCATTGAGTGGCAAAAGGTTTGATCAAAAAGAAATTAAAAAATATATTGAGGAAGTGACAAGTAGGGGGGATGAGTTGTCATGGTCTTTTTTTTGGGCGCTAGCTAAGCTCCATACAAAATGCACTAAAAGGCAATTTGTTTTTGAGAAAATCTTTAAAATGTCGAAAACACACTATTTTTTTAGCAGATTTTCTGCGGGTTTACAACACAGGGGATGGAAATCATGAAGAACAAATGCTCAAATTTTAGTAAAAATACTTGGCATTTTTCACATTTTCAAAAGTGCTTTTTGTATGGAGGATAGCCGTGTCCTTTTTTTTATCGTGTTTTGTTTGTTGATTATTTTTGAAGAACTGGGTTGTGAAATGATTTTGGAGCGTTAAAAAAGGGATTTATATTGTCGGCTATTAATATTACCATCGAAGTCTAGTATCTATTTGATGGGTCAAATTTAGTGAAACTACAACTATTCTTGAAATTGTGGGTCCTTCCTAAAGGGACGATGAAAAGTTGTTCGTTTTTATTCTTGTGCTGGGCAGTGTTATTCTGTGTTGAGCTGCGTTATCTTTGGAGTGGGTTGTCGGTCTTTCCAATAGTAGGTGCACTTCTCTTAGTGAATAATTTTTTTTTTGTGAATAAGGAGTTGAGGCTGTATGAAGTATTCTATGCGATACAAAATTCTAGGTTGTGTGAGGTGTTGAATGGAGTTGTGTGTCTTTCTTAGTGAAGGAATGTTTTGAGGAGAGCGGTCTTCTTGAATATATGCGAGTTGTACGTGGGTTGCTGTGAAAAAGGAAGAAAGCATTGTGAATCACGATGGAATAACTATTTGACGGATAACATTTAAGATACTGCATGATGATTGAGGAATGCGTGAGGATATAGTGTTTCAACACTTTGCTTTAGATTGATGGATGAGGTTTTTATGCTAAGGCAGTGATTGAAGGAGTTGCATACATAACTGAGTTGTGATGATACAAAGTTTAGCATGACGAAGGATTTGAGTTTGATGATGCAGTTGAGCGTGTAATGTTGTATGTTGAGCTAGTTATTTAGTGGAATTGCTGGTAATAAAAGGATAAGATTGGTGTGGAGTTGTGATCTTAGTTTCAATGTATTTTTGAGGGTTGGTGCCTCAGCTAATTGGAGTTGGTGCTTGAAGGAGGGTTGGTGCTCTCTAATTGGGGTTGGTGCTTCAGCTGGTTGGAGTTGGTACTTCAACTGTTCAAAGTTGGTGCTCTCTATGAGTTGGTACCCATGTTGATGAAAGCTTTTTATGCCATGGTTTTTCACCCGCAAGGGTTTTCCACCATAAATTTGGTGTTTGTGTCTTGATGGTTGCTCTTATTATGTTTTATGTGGTTTCATGCTCTAAAAGTTTAGAAGTTCTAAAATACTGAATCACCCCCCCTCTCAGTATTTCCTGCGTGCTCTTCACTATTTGACTCTAAACTCAATGTAGGAAGAAGAAGCCATCAAGTTTGCTTGCCTCCATTTGGAACAGGTTGCCCATGAATGTTGGCACCATGGCATATTGGCACAAGGGCACATTTGCATCACTACTTTTGAAGAGTTCAACTAAAGGTTGAATGAAAGATATGATAGGCTTGATCTAGATATTCATTGTTGAGAATTGCCACAACTAAAACACTACATATTAGTGGAACACTGTATAGGTGTCTTTTAGAGGATAGTTGTCAAAGTTCTTGATGTATCTTGGAAGAGGATCATGGTTCTATCTGTAGAAGGATTGGCAAGTCCATTGAAGGGATCAGTCAAGGTTTTTGGTGTCTTATTGTATGTGCATGTATATTATAGGGCCCTTTGGGAATTATGTGATCAAGCTTTATTGCTTTAAGTATTGTCAACTATGGTTATGTGTGAGAGACTCCTTTAAGAAAAAAATATGATTTGGATTTGTATTTTCGAGGGAAAGTGAGTTCTCAATTTGCCATTTAGACCTAAGTCGATGATCAATGACATTATCTAGTTTTTGTGATATTATTCCTCAAATAATATCCAAGTTAGACATCTTGTTTGTTTTTCGTCGAATATTTGAGGATGAAATCCTCTTATCCCTATAGTTGGCTAAAGGATGAAACCCTTATCTAGTGTTAAGCAATTTCACTTAGGAATTACATTTGAGCTTCATTCATTTGCTATTCACATGGCTCTTGTCAGGGGCCTATCTGTCTGAGTTATGGGGATATCTTTGAGTGCATAGGACTGTAATTTAGTGGTAGCTTCTATAGCACCCACTACTATAAATTTGTTATACTTTTGATAATAAACTTTATGTTATTATTCGAGCAATTCAGTTGATTGTCTGTGTGATCGTTCATTGTAATAAGAGGAACAAATAGCTATTGCTAATTGTTCATTTGCAATGGTTGAAATTCTATTGATGAAGGGTTGAATTAATATTCGAATAACATAGATATGGGTAGCCAAAGTCATGGTGACAACATTGATTTGAATGAAGAGAATCTTAAGAAGAGACCAAAGTTGGGAAAGCTCCATTGGAGATGTTTAGTTAATTGAAATGATCAAGGAATGATCATCAAGATATAAGAAAAAGAAGAACATGGTTTATTTTGCTCTAATGGCTAATATTTAGGGAATTTAGGAGCGAGAGGAACTTGAGGAGGAAAAAGGAAAACTATAATTGGAAAAGGTTTTACAACTGAACATGATAGTCTTATGAAAAATAAGACTTGGGATCTATGATCTCCCACCATGGAAAAGATCCATTAGCAGTGAATGGTTGTACAAGGTCAAGTACAAGGAAAATTGTATATTAGACACGTACATAGCTCAGTTGCTTGCAAAATGGTTCTTACTGATAGAGGGCATTGACTACTAGGAGATCATTCTTCCTACATTAGGGATGAGCACTATTTGATTAGTACAACATCACATAACTCATTTATTCATCACCTCTTGAATAGCTTAGTGTCGATATGCGAGTAAAAGTGGTAAAAACTCACTAGGCATATTGAGACACACATAGATGGAACACTTGTAGAGTACCCGTCGAGTTGCAAAAACTTGTCGAGTTATTGGGCCTAGTGAGTTTTTACCACTTTTACTCGCACGAAATACTCGGTGAGTCCATAATTAAAACTCAACCCCAATCTAAAATCAGCATTTAAAGGCAAAAAATGGCCGCAATCAATTTCATTTCACATTGGATGACATTGAGGAGGATGAGTCGGATGAGGAGTCATTACTTGTGCGAGGAGAAGCTAGAATATGTCAGCCGATAGAAAAATAACTCCCAATGCCTTTATAAAATAATAAAATCCGGTTGAGCTTTCAGGGGCGCTGCCCACCCCCTCTTGGGGGCTCTGCCCCCAATCCCCCATTTAATAATTTTGGCGGAAATTGCGCCAATAAAAGTGTGGAGAAATAAACCTTTGGGTCTGATAAGGCTCAATATAACATGGAGACTTCTAGGACTAGATCCTCTAGTTCTACCTCTCCCTTAGTTTTTACTATAGCTGGGAAGAGGAAGATGTAATTGTAATGATGTATATACTTTTAGTTTTACAAAAACTATTCACTATTTTGCTGCCATCCATCAACATTCGTCATAAGAATGCAATTTTGTACCCACTTTGCATTTAAATATATCTAGACTCGGCTTGTTTCTTTTGTGTTGTCATTAATTAACTCATTGGATGCATCTTCTCATTGAATTTTGCAAAAAAATTGCATTTCTAATTAAATTTAAGCAATTTTTTAAGTTCCCAAGTTTTTTGCCGAAAACTAGTTGAGTTTTTCCCAATTTTTTTTTAGGCCTTGGCGAGTTTTTGGCTTTGGTGAGTTTTGCAACTATGTATATATTTATATATATCTACAAAGATAAAATCAAATGTAAGGACTATCAAATTCACACGTGACTTTCAAATGCATCAACAATATACAATTAGAATGCAAATGTCTATATAATTTTTTGTGACAATACTTTGACGACACAAGAAACAAAGGTAAATGTTAGGGGCATTACAATGATATTGGAGAACTAGACAATGGAGAAGTTTGATGTGTCTAGGTATCAAAAAATGTTAAATTTCCATATTAGGGTATGGAGAAGGTATAAGACCTATACTTGACCGAGTATTGAAAAGATTGAAGTCTGATATTGAGGTATTAGAGAAGGAAGTAGCTTGATATTGGAGTATCAGAGAAAGAGGAAGTTTGATCTTTGAGTACGAGAGAAGGGCGAAGTCCGATGCTATGCCGGGTATTAGAAAAGGAAGATGTCTGTTATTGGAGTATTGAAGAAGGGAGAAGTTCGATGGTTTGCCGAGCATAAAAAAAGGCTGAAGTTTGATATTGGGATGTTAGAGAAGTATGTTTGTTATTGGGGTGCGAGAAAAGGATGACGTCTGATATCTTGTCTAAAATAAATGGCTAAGGGATGTTTCAAAAGGTTAGTCAAATTGTTATATTTACATAATTAATGCTAGGGATTGGATAAAGTTGAGTGTAATCAAGTGTAGATAAATCTAGGTGTCTATAGTTTGAGTTGTGGAGTGGATTTGGGGTAGTTGTGACTTTCATCCTACTCAATGTTTTGAAAAATGGCGATCATTTTGAATGGTTGAGGTATGACATCTCTTGGTTGTTTCACCTCTTGTATAGGTTTCTTTTGGATTTGTGAGTGTTGTGAAGTGTTGTTAGGATGTAGATTCGGGGCAAATGATTCCATCTTCCTACCCTTGTATTGTGTTCAAGAGAGAATGTGATCATGTCTTATAACCCGATCGTTTTCGTGGTGGAGTTTACTTTTTTTGTAGGTTCATTGTGGTGGCTTGTCACGATTGGCATGTCTTTCAGTTTTTGACCTTGTTTGGAGCAATGATGACGTCATCTTGGGTGTCATTGCGCTTGACACAACACTAGGTATGCGTAGAGTGTGTTGTGCAACATGTCATTATCGTATCTTAATTGTAGGTGTTGTACTTTTGAATTTGTTTTTAAATTTTTTGTGGCTAATGTCTTGGGCATGTGACTTGACTTGAAGAGTGCCTTGCTCAATGGAGATTTGGAAGAAGTATACATTTCTCAACCACAGGGTTTGCATGTTGTAGGGAAGAAGCATCTTGTTTGCTAATTGAAGAAAGCTTGATATTAAAGAAAACACCTTAGGCATGCTTCATTAAAATTGATAGGATTTGGTTGAGCAGGAATTCTGGCAGAGTCCATTGGATTCCAATTTGTATGTCAAAATGATAGGTAATGATCTCATTCTAGTGGTCATATATGTAGATGATATCATAATTACAGGTAGTGAGGCACATGCAATTGAAGAGATCAAATCTAATATGAGTAAAGCTTTTGACATGATTGGTATAAACTTGTTAGATTATGGTGTAGGTGTAGAAGTCTTACAAATAGAAGGCAGCATTTTTATTTCACAATTCAATTATAACAGGAATTTTCTTAACAAATTTAAAAATATCGTGCACACCTATGTAGAAATGGTCAAAACCTTAAGCCAAAATTCATTGTAAGGCAACTAATGAGTTAGCTTATGTGCAACTAGTCGGTAGTCTAATATATTTGACAACCACTAGACCTGATTTGAGCTAAGTTGTTTCATTTCCAAATTCATCACAACTCCAATGATAAAACATTGGACTGTAGAAAAGAGGGTGTCAAGATATGTGAAAGGGACACTTAACTTTGACATTTTGTACAACAAAAGCAAAGCCCCAATATTGTGTGGGTTTACGAATTCATTTTGGGGAAGTTTTGTGGATGCCAAAAAATCCTCTTCTGGATATGTTTTCAACTTTTCAGCCTTGCCACGAGTGCAGTCACATGGATCAGTAAGAAGAACCTAGTAGTAGCTGTTTCCTTGATTGAAGCAGACTATTGAGATGCAGTAAAAGCAAAGTGTGAGGCAATATGGCTCAGAAGGATGTCTATAGACATGAAAACGCCTCAAACTAAGCTTTCACCTATGTTTGGTAACAACCAAGGGATGCTCAAACTTGCCAAGGATCTAGTCTTCCATGAGTATACTAAACTTGTGGAAATACATTTCACTTGATTGGACAGCTTGTAGAAGATGTATCTATTTTGTTGGAGCTTGTCTGGTAGAAGACCAAACTGTAGACATTATTACCAGGTCCTTGGGTCTTGACAAATTTGTAAAGTTTTGAGATAAGTTTGGTGTAGTTAGTAGATATTTGAAGGGTCTAAATGAACCCTAAGCATATCAAATTTCATAGTGAAGCCAAACTTCCTAAGAGACTCTTTGCTAGCATAGTTTGTTTCTACAATCATTATAACACTGCAAGAATACTATCAAAAAATCATCTACTACAAGAAAACTTTTGAAGAATCATACGCTACAACACTCCCCTTGCAAATTCATTGGAGACATTGCTGTAGAAGCCACTTCGTGATCATCATTCCAAAAATCCACTTTGGAAATCACATCTTTTAATTCATGTAAAGGACCTTTTCTACAACTACCATCATAGTGATTTTCATACATGCCTCTGGTGTATACTATTTTCTGAAGTATCATTCAACTAAATAACGTTTCAGATATTTGGCATGCATGGTTTCTATATAAAACTTGTGCAAAAGCATCTTGTGAAGAGTCAGAACATTTTTGGGAGCAAGCCTAACTTTTTTCTGTTGTAAGGGATTACAATTCAAACATGAGTCATGAATCCTATTACAATCTTAACAATTATATGAAGGATCCCATTCTCATAATATTTGGATAGTTATCCCATAAAAATCTCATGTAAGGGGTAACAAAGTACATCTGGAATCAGGAGAGCGTGTCCAAGAGCTTCTAAGCTCTCACCTGAAATAAAAAGTGGGCTTCTCCCAAAACGTAGCTATCATCAATAGCTTGAATGAATTCAATGAGATGCTGACAATTGCTGAACCATAATGGAAGCTAGCTTGGTCAAGAAGAACTCAAGCCTCATAATGTAGTGGTCAACCCCTGGAATGTTTTTTGGTTAATTGTAGTGAGCAACACCTGGAATATTTTTTGGTTTCCAAGTCTGATTTTTTGGCAGAATTCTGATTCTTTTGGGTTTTGCTGAGTTTTCTATTTTTTGCTTTTTGGAATTTTTTTATGACAATTGCTTGCAATGTATAAAATAACAAATACAGAAAATAGGCAAATCTGAAACTAACACCAAATTCTGATCTAAGACTGAATTTTTTGAAATTGTCAATTAATACATGGTCGTACTAGGAAAATTAGCATAAAGACTTCACGTGATTATAGCAATGACTTCAAATATGAACTGAAATATCCATATCTGCTGCTGATGTCTAAGGACAAGCTGCTATCTGTGGTTTCCTGCTAAAATTTACCATCCACGTCCACCCTTGGAGGCTATGCATCAATGCCTGGAGGTGTATGGCTCAGCTGGGCTGTTTGGAGGCTCAAAAACTAGGATACCGGGTTCGGCCCTGGAACCCCCAGACCAGGATAAATTCGAACTAGTTCGGGGTCCGTGTCTGCTCCGCCTGTGGGTCTAGGCAGGGTCCGAACCAAAGGACCAAGTTCAAACCCAGGGTGCGGACGGTCGAACCCGGGTGAACATCGAACAAAAGTTTGAATTTTCTGTGAACTTAGAGCGAAGTTCGTGCGTGGGTGCAAAAAAACGTCATTTTAGGAAAATTTTAATAAAAATTTGGCGTCCACAACCCTAAAAAGGTAATTTTAAAGGCTTTTTTTTAACTTCTAATTCTCATTTGTGGTGTGCAAATAGGTTATCTGGTCTTGAGCAAGAAGAAATAGGTGGTTGAGCAAGAGCTTGGTTGTGCAAGGAGGAGTTGAAAGTTTGATTTGTGGACCTTCTTCAAGTGATTGTGCCTCATTTCTACACCTTTGCAAGCTTACAATGAGTGGAAGAGGTAAGTTCTTGTTCCATTTGCTTCAAATTTTTGTTTTTGTTTAAGCATTTTATTTTATTTTCATTTTTGTTTCATTGTCCATTATTTTCCAGAATTTTTCATTTTCTTGTTTTATATTGAATATGTATACAAATTTCTTGCCATAGGAAAAGGAACTACAATGACATCTACCTCTTCATCAGTAGGCAACCGCAATATTGACCAAAGAGTAGAACCCCCTTCTGATTCTCCTTTGTGGAAGTATGTTGATATTGTAAGTGCCCTTCCAGGAGGTGGTGGATTCCGTTGGAAATGTCGTGGTTGTGATGTAGTAAGGAATAGTTCATATTATCGTGTGGTAGGCCATTTGTGTGGATTCCCAGGAAGAGGAGTCAAGAAATGCCCTGGAAAAAAAGCACCTATACCAAATGCAACAGTGTTACAATATATTGCAGAGCATGAGGCAACAAAAGAGAGAGAAGAACGTAGACAAATTACAACCAATAGTAGTAAAAGTAAAAAAAAAAGCAAAGGGAATGCAACCCCACTCTATAGATGTTGAGATAGAAGATCACCTCGTTTTTACTACCTCAGCTGGCAATGAAAGTGAAGCACCCCCTACAAACACACTTAAAAGAGAGGGGCCACTAGAAACTGCATTTCAAAATCAGAGTCGAGAACTTGCCGACATTGATGTTGCAAGATGCTTGTATGCAAATGGGTTGCCTTTTAGTGTTTTTCGCTCTCCATATTGGAAGCAGAGGTTGAAAAGTGCCAATGAAGCTCCAAGAGAGTATAAGGGCCCTGGTTATGAGAAAGTACCAACTACCTTGTTGGATCAAGAGGTCAAGGCGATTGATGATCAATTGAAGCCCATAAGGGATTCATGGATTGAGCCAGGAGTATCCATTGTTTCAGATGGGTGGAAAGATGCTAGAAATCGTCCCTTGATCAATGTCTTGGCGGTGTCCCTTAAAGGGGCAATGTTTTTGAAATCTGTGGATTGTGAGGGGCAAGTAAAAGATGGGAAATTCATTGCTAATATTCTCATTGAAGCAATTGAACAAGTAGGTCCTAGAAATGTTGTCCAAGTCATAATGGACAACACAAAGAATTGTAGAGCTGCTGGTTTGTTGGTTGAAGAGCGATATCAACACATCTTTTGGACACCTTGTGCAGTCCATTCAATCAATCTTATGCTAAAAAAGATTGGGAACAAGATTGGG